>JARKHS020031445.1:0-109138 GCA_030143305.2 Amblyomma americanum | reverse complement strand
TATGTATTATATATATAAAGAAATGCTCTTGCAGGCCACTGAAAATGCTCCACCTGATTGTTGTCATTGAGTGGAATGTGCAAATGCCGCTCCATTTGGCCTTTCTAGCCCAGCCAAGCAAAGGAGGTAGCTTTAATGATGAGTGAAAGCTTTGCAGACCTCAAAGAAGGTCAGGTTGTCCCCTAACTCCCAGTGTGAGGACAGCCACTGTGGAAGAGAGAAGTGAATATATGCTGCTGTTGTAAGGGGCACTCCAAAATTTTTCTTTTTAGTTAAAAATCAATTGTCTCTCTCTTTCTCGTATGTTGATGTTCTTGAGCAGAAAAAAATGTATTTATTGCTGAGAAAATTTATAAAGACACAGAATTTGTTACATTCGATTCAAACTCGTAACCTCACGTCCTAAAAGCACTCCGTGATCGCTATCTAGAAGTGTCTGTTTGAATAAGGGTATTGCATGACGTCAAGACAGACTTTTGTGCGCTTTTTTGTCATGTCTATATTCGGATGCAATGCAAGAAAAAAATGGCTTTTCCCCATCAAAGGAACCCTTTCCATGGCCAGCAAATGGCGTTAGCCGATTCTAATTATCCTGCTAGCCTGAGTTGCGTGACAATGCTGGGAGTGGCCTGACGGTGCAGGGTACTTCCAATGCAGGGACAGGAGTACCTCCTTCTGTCTGCCACTCCCTGCTTTTTCACTCAAACCGGTTCATGAGAATCTGCAGACACCATTGGCTGGAAGGGGTACCTTTGATGGGAAAAAGCCGCTTTTTTCTAGACTTTTATCTGACTGTAGCTTATAGAAGCTTTGTTTTCAGTGACAGTAGCATCTTTGCCATTAGAACATTGCAAATGTTGATGCAGACTTCGTTTAATTCGTCCTGAGTACCACAGCAGTGGACTAGTGGCTTAAGGATCCGCTTAGTATGTGGGAGGTATGGGGTTCGATTCCCAGTGCCGTTGGCTGCCCGCCGGTTTCCACTTGGTACAAGCATTCTCCTGTCCTTGCGCTCAGCTTCGTTGGGGCAAAATGCTTGTATACTGGGTTTTTGATCCCACTTTCAGCAGGTGAAAACACCTTGTGACATGGCGCTCTTTGGACAAAGTTGCCCTTGCACCATTAAAAATCCATCGACAAGTTTAGACATACATTGTGCTTGTCTTGAATATGAATCAGTCATTCTGGTCTTCTTAATGCAGGCAGAGGAGTCTTCCCAGAGCCTTTCCAACATCCACAGGGCTGTAGAGGAGATTGTCACCACTGAGGCTGGTTGCCTTTCTGAGGTGAGTTCTGCTAGTATCTGTATGGGGGCAAAGAAACTTGGCCTTACAGTAAGCTGCTCCACCACAAAAGCAGCCTAGCCGAGCAGCTTGGAACTGAAATATCCCAAAACAACTTTCCCGATTTCCAACATTTGTTCTAGGCCCTTGTAGAGCAAAAGAGAGAAGCAGAGAATCGGATGACAGCCTGCATTGAGAGCACATCGCAAGCAGTCTCCGAGGGCTCTAGGGACACTCGGTGCCAGGCAGAGAAGGTCAAGGCGTTGGCCGACAACGTTGAGACAAAGGTTGCCGAGGACTGCAACCAGATGTCGCTGTCATGCCAGTATGGCACTGTGCAGACTGGCACTGTGCAGGACGGCCTGGAGGCACTGCGTGCCAGCGTTGCAACCAGCATGGCAACATGCTCATCTGCAGTCTCCGACTTCTTCAGCCACGATCTGCAGGAGTATGTCCCTACCGGTGAGCTGATGCATTCAGTGCCCACAGCCGTGGTTTGCAGTGTCTTCATTCATTGGAATTGATTTTTTACAACTTACTAGTAGCTTTTGTGGTTGCATCTCCAAAACCCCCAATCTCAAATTTCGCAAATGTTTGTCCATCCAAAGCCTCTCCCGTGACCTTGAGGTTACTCGGGAAGAGCAACCTCAGTCTTGAAAGTTGCACTGGTGGCAGCACCTGTTATTGCAGGGCAGTGGTGCATCCTTAACCGCTGTACCACTGCTCCAGGAGCGGTATGAGGGCTTCCACTGGTCTACAACACTAAATTTGAGGATGACTAATTCTGCAAATGCGGGCATTTGCAACTTAAGTCTGATTTCGCCAATCTTTTTTCTGAAGCCTGCTTGACCTTGAAAATCGAGCCTTGAACCGAACTCAAATGCTTAGCGCACCTAATTCACATTTGGCCTAACCACGCTAAATTGGCCACCATTTTTTTGTCTTTTTTTATTTCGTATGAAACCTTGTTTCCAAGGTAGTGAACTGCAACAACTGGTGTATTTGACGTTATATGTGCAGCACTTCTGATAAGACGAACAAATTTTTTGGTCCTTTCAAGTTCATCTTAAGGAAAACCTGCTGTACTTTTTCGGATCTCATATTTCTTGAATTTCTGCGTGCTTTCTGTAGGTTGCACGCCGCAGCGACGGGAGTACAGGTTCCCACAGGACCTGCCCCAGACTTCGCCGCATGAACGCATTTTGAACCGTATTCGGGCTGCAACGAACGTTGCTGCGGCAACTGCCCTTCCACTTCCTGCTTTTGATGATGTGAGTGCACTGCATGCTTTTTGTTTTTTGTAGCGATAGCCACATTACGGTAGCATTTCGAGCCTTCAGCGTGGCGGCGCTGCCACGCTGTCACGTGGTTGGTCACGTGGTGCGGAGCAGCTGCTGGCAGCGTGGCGCCATGTCTGATCACGTGGTTCGTCATGTGTTTGGTCACGTGACGAAGTTCCACTCGGCCAGCTGTAGCTATCGCGTCACTCCAGGTTTAACCAAAGCTAAACCATTGCCAATTTTTTTCACTTTACTGTTGCTCAGGGTCCATGCTTCTGCAGTGTATTTGCAATACCAATTTTTGCCCATACCATGCAAGTTATAGAATGTTGCAAAAATTATGTGTGGGTGGGATCTCTAGATTTAATATGCTGCAGTAGTGCAAATTTATGCGCTCAAAAATTCTGTGCACCTTCCTTTCTCAAAGGCCTTTTATTTGGGAGTTGCTTTTTTTCTTTTGTAAAAATTTTTACTCTTTATACAAGTTGGTTATTTGGCTCTTGGTTGTTACGTTGATGTTTATTTGGCTGCAAAAGACTCGTTTACTGCTTTTTAGTCCCACCACTCGATTCAGACTAGTGACATTAATGACTCCGTGATCCACTAAGTGGCAGGAAAGTAATGGCAGTGTGGCCTACCCTCGGAGATCTGCAACACAAAACTAAAACGGCACTTGCATCTCCACAGTGTACTTGCAAAAGTGGCCAAGGGCAGTATATATTTTTTTAATCTTCTGTTGTGTAAAGCCATTGTTTTCAGTGAAAGTATCTTTATAATTATAATGAGTGACCTTATTAATGCAGGCCAACCTAAATTTTTCTCAGTGTCCGTTTAAAGCAACGAGTAATATTTGTTGGCCGCATGCCTTCTTATGCTGCCACCATTTTTATTTTCGATCACCTCCCTGCTTTAATCAGGTTGACCTGGCTGTACCACAGTCAAACGCCCAGTGTTCATCTTCATCGACAGAGTCTCTGGCTTCTATTCCTAATATGTCGGTAAGTCTAAGGACTTGGGCAACTTTCCTCGTTTTATGTTCTCATTAACAGACCTGCATAAATGTAATGTGCTTTATATTAAGGTAGTGTGGTTGGCTTTTCTTTCATTATTGTGCGGTATCAAATGAGGTTAAGCTCAAAAAATAAAATTTAAGGAATGGTGAGCTCAGCCTCAATTTGCTATCTATACGCAATAAGAACTTGAAACAGGGCTAATAGATCTCATTTTAAATATGCAGGATATTGCCAGGCATAATAGCCTCATTTAAAATGTCTTTCCTTTGTCATCACTATGTAGTATAACGTTTTAGGCCCTGTACACCACCGATCACGTTTCAGATTTTTATAAAATTCTGAAGGAAACTTTTCTTATACCTTGTGTTTGGCCTATGATGGCCTTAGCTGCCTATGTGCCATTAAACCCAACAAAACGACAATATAACAGTCGCCAACCGAAAATTTGGACCTGTGTTTTTCGGACTTCTTCGTGGCACCGCTACATGGCGCATAGATCCAATGTGTAAGAGTACCTGAAATTTCAGACTCACTGCAACTGACTGCTCGATCTTTTTCCACGTTGATAATGTTTTTTTTTTGTTTCCTGTGTGCATTGGATGCTTTGTTTATGACCCTAAGGCCATTTAAAAGTTTTCTCCTCGCGGATCACAAGCATCATGGCTAAGCCACCTCAAGAATTGTTTTATCATCTATAGTTTTAATAAATTTGCCCCTGACTGATGGCCTTGCAATTGTGCCACTACTTGTCTGTGGCGTTGAGATGTTCCAGACTGCTTGCTTTTACTGTACCTAAGTTTACTATAGCAAGGTTCTTCGATTTTTAGACGTAGTTTTATGTGCTGCAACTACTGATTTTTTTCAGGAGAACAAGGAAAACAAGGCTCGAGCCTGGAAGCAAAAGAAACCCGGCAGACAAACAAGCAAGAAGCAGCTTGTGCAACGCAACACATAGACGAACATTTTTATTTTTTTTTATTTTTCGCAAAGAAAGCCTCATTTATACACTTCCTTCCTCCATTCTTCTTCTTAATGCTCGTGTCATTACCGCATGACCATGCTTACTAACCCATCTTACTCTGCAAGTTTTATACTGTGGTATTTTAAGTACTACTGACAATTGCACTATAGCTGCAATACCGTAAGTACTCTCTAATCTGCTTAACTTTATTTCAACTTCATGTTCTCGTAACTTTCACTCAAACATCGCCGAAAGAAGACACTTTCTTGTCGTTCCTCTGGACTGCAACATTAAGTGGTGCTGCAGCACTGCATAAATGGTGGGGGGAAAGAATGAAAGAAAAAAAATGTTGGCTACAGCACGGGCCATTGCATAGTGCCAAGCATGCAGTGTCCTGTTGTACTTAAAATTTGCAGCCAATGTCGAGGCTTTGTAGACAAAAGCTGATTTGGCTAAATACTTTTTTTAATGCAGTACTTTTCTAAGAGCACACTGCAAGTGAGCAGAATAAGGAGAACAAAATATATTCCTTGAATATGCCCGAGAGCCAGTACTCATGACAACGTTGTGTAAAGTTTTGCTGGTATTTGGCACCACTGTACATATGAATGCCTCTGCGGCTATGGAGCATGTAATTTGCTGTCATTGATGCCTTGATTTTAGTAGTTTGTGACTATTTTTATTGTTTACGCAATGCATACAAGTTCACCAAAATAAACTTGTTCATTGACCATGCAGTCCTGCAGCCTTTTGTATGCATGCATCGCTCCCGAGAGAAGGGATAAGCTGCATGACTGTCCCATTTTACTTGGTTGCAGATGATGTCGTGATTTTTGTAGACAGAAGCTGCTTTAATAATTACTCACTAGTGAAAACGGATAGCTGTTCTCTTCACCAAATGGGGCCGCCGCGGTGGCCGAGTGGTTATGGTGCTCGGCTGCTGGCCCGAAAGATGCAGGTTCGATCCCGGCCGTGGCGGTCGGATTTCGATGGAGGCGAAATTCTAGAGGCCCATGTACTGTGCAATGTCAGTGCACGTTAAAGAACCCCAGGTGGTTGAAATTTCCGGAGCCCTTCACTACGGTGGCCCTCATAGCCTGAGTCGCTTTGAGACGTTAAAACCCCCTTAAACCAAATCTCTTCACCAAATTCTGTACTCAAATTTTGCATTGGCTTAATTTTTCTATCTGCTGCACGGGGTTAGTGGCTACGATTGTTAGCTGTCAAGATCGTGGGATTGCATCCCGGCTGTGGTGGCCATATATCTGCCGGTGAAAATCAAAAATGATGGTGCGCTCTGTGATGTTCATACACATTAAAAAACCCCAGGTGGTCAATATTCATCTGGAGCCAATCGGTGTGTTCGTGCGCTGCTTTGGGAGGACAGTCGGACACATGTTGTCCCGTATGCTTCAAGTGCTAGCAAATGGAGAATGGTGCTCATATGTGCCATAGTTTTACCTGCTGAATACTACGGAACTATCAAAAAAAAGCATTGAGCCTGTTTTTATCTTTTGCTAATAGGCCTCCTCTGCGTTTTATATTATTATGCGTGTGAGTGTGCAGTTCGGCACAAGCCATTTTGGCGGGAAGTACAAAGTTGGAAAAACTATTGAGGTTTTGGTTCTAATTTGCCAGTCAATTACCTAAAAAATCTTACTGCTGCAATTTTTAATTCTAGCGATAGTTTTCTTATGTACTGAAAAGACAGAGGTACAGATACGTACCATATTAGAGGTCTCGTTGCAAAGTCGGTTACAAATGTGTGCTTTTATTCTCCAAAAGTATTGGGCGGAACGGCCTAAAAGTGATGCACTTCAAATTTGAGTCATTCTGAGTGCAATTTTTCCAATTGCATGCATGTGAGATGTGCATACAGCTTGCGCCTTTTAAAGAGATAAACCTCCTGTGCTATACCATGTATAAGCGTTCTAGTTGTAATAGCATGCATATCTAATTTCTTAACTGGTAAATGATCATTATTTGATGAATTTGTTTGGTACCAAAAACGATTAAGTAATCTTGTACAAACCTAAAAATGGGTAAAGAATGCATCATAGATGTTAGCAATACCAGCAAACTTTGCTCGTGAATAATAACAAATTGCTTGAAAGAAGACTGCCACATCCTAGAGTGTTTTGTGCTGAGACTGTACTGTGTCATCTAACTTACATGAACACAGATTAAATAGCCATAGCATACACATCAACATTGTTAAAGCAGTTCTTCACCAGCACATAGAGATGGGACACTTCTTGAGCATAAGTGAGGGCTGTTTGATTGAGGCAAGTGTAGAGTGGTGTGTATCTTACCATTTTCAAATGCTCAACTTCAAATGTCAAATTTCAATTTTCAAATGTCAACTTGACAATGTGAACTTGAAGAGGACCAATACTTCATCTGGACAATAGCGAAATATCATCCATTGAATAATCAAGTTTTGGCTAACGAAGTTTGAATCAACAAGAGACCACTGTATAAATTGACATGCATGTGTAGGTAATAAGAGCTCGGCGCAGTAATTTGACCACAATACCGTGGCTTTGCATACTCCTTGCCTTTGTGAAAAAATATACGGAGGGCACTTAAGACTATTTGCATGTTGTGAATTTGTGTCTCTTCGTGGAATGCTAGTTAATTACATTTGTTTACTATCTAGTACTGGTTAGTAACTAGTGCAGTCTAAAAGGCCTTTAGGGTGAATGCCTTATGTCTAATACCCCTGTCACACGGGCACTTGTAAGGCCTTAGAAATTAAGGCCCTTTGCCCCAAAGGCGCGTGACGCGCATCGACACGGCAAAGTGTCGAGACCTTTGCGATAAAGTTCCGTAGCAATAAAGGCGGCCGTCAGCGGCCTTAAAGTTGCTTAAAGGAGCAACCCAGACGGCAGCGCCAGCTAGCGAGCTCAAAGAATAAAAAATTGACGCAATTTTTAGTTTTGAAACCGTAAAAAATATCTAATTTATCTTATTCAATGGTTAATTTTGCGTTACAGTGCACTTAACCGTAGAGGAGGCTATGACTAAAGACATCCACACTGCTAAGAAAGGACTTGAACGCTTTTCAGCAGCCGCATCGACACACACGTGCTTGCGCATCTCGCTTTGCTGTTTTTTCTTCGTTTGCTCTTTGTTGAGTGCGTGTTTTGAGTTTGCTTGTGTGCACAAAGACACAAGCAATAAAGCACGCTTCTCGAACACAACGAGGAGCCGAACGCTAAGACGCTCGTGTGCTGTGCGATGTCAGTGCACGTTAAAGATCCCCAGGTGGTCGAAATTATTCCGGAGCCCTCCACTACGGCACCTCTCTCTTCCTTTTTTCTTTCACTCCCTCCCTTATCCCTTCCCTTACGGCGCGGTTCAGGTGTCCAACGATATATGAGACAGATACTGCGCCATTTCCTTTCCCCAAAAACCAATTATTATTTAACGGAAAAGTGCGCCTACCGTGGTCGGACCGAGAACGATGAAAAAAAAAAAAGAAACTTTGTTTCAAAATATCCGTTTCTCACCGTCGGAACGCTCGTTTATTATCGTGATAGCTACTTTTTCCAACATAAACGAATGCACTCTTAGCTGGAGTGCTACCGTCTGCTTTAATTTCATAATGTTACTAGCGCCGCTTCACACACAGCGGTGACTTTTGGCATTCACGGAGGCCGCGTTCTAGCTCCTTTGGATTTGCCGTGTAGCAGCGTTGCTGCTCCTTTTCGGTTTTCCTCCTTTAGTGCAATAAGACAACTTTACGGCAAAGGCCGAGAAGAAGTCCCGTGTGACAGGGGTATAATGTGTTCACCCTAAAGGTCTTCACCCCAAAAGCCTTCAACCTAAAGGCCTTCAGACGCCGCGGTGGCTGCGGCAGTCGCATGCTAGAGGCCGTGTACTGTGCAGTGTCGGTACACGTTAAAAGAACCCTAGGTGGTCCAAATTGCCGGTGCCCTCCTCTATGGCATCCCGCATAGCCCGAGTTGCTTTGGGACATTAAATCTCCCCTAAACCTAAAAGCTTTCACCTTATAGATCTTTTCACTGTTTACAATTTGATTGAGCGCATGTGCGTGTCGGACTGTGCTGCATATGTGCAATAGATTCCGGTAGGAAATCCGCCAGTCAGCCCGGTAGAAATATGGCTTCACTCAAAGAGCAAATGCAAAAAGGACTGTAGGCCTTTAACCTAAGGCTATTTGGGTGTTCATGTATACATTGGGACCTTTGCTGACTCTCTAAACTTGTAACCTTATGTCACCGCCATGATTTTGAGACACCAATCTGGGACCACTGGACAAAGCCAGGGTTCGTTGCTGATGAGCCATATGGTTTCGCATTTAAATATTGTTGCGAAAGGTGCAGTCTCACTCTGGATTGCCGCCTCAGTCATGCGTTGAGGGATGATATGAAAAAACTGTTCTTGCGGCCGAGGAGAGAGAGTGGAGGGGAAAGGCGCAGTAACTGTTGGATTTCCCAGTGGGCACCGTGAGGGAAGGGAGGAAGAGAGTGGAAAAAGGGGGAGAGAAAGGTGCTGTAGTAGAGGGCTTCCCGGGAAGCCGAAATTTGAACTGGGGGAGACGATGAAGAAGCAGGTGCAAGACTGGAGAGAGGAAGAGAACCCACAGTGGAGCTCTCCTTTTGTGCATGCACGTCAATCGCGAAATAGGAGCTAGGTGTAAGGAAAAGAAAGGCACGGTGGTGGCATGGCCTGTCCAACTCGGACCAACAGCGGCAGATTAGAGAGGGCGCGCGAGAACGCAGCGGCTGCCAGCGCCCTGAACTGAGGACGCCATCCGTAAAGGAGTCGGCCATCTCACCTATTCTAAAATATGTTTTGCATCATCATATCTATAGGTGGGCACACAGGACAAGATAGAAAGGAAAGGGGTAAAGAGCGCTGGATCTGTCGTTTCTTTTTTTTCTTAAACAATGCAATTAGCTTACTAAGGTTTCGATAATTAACATACGAAGCAGAGTTGCGCATCGAGAAAAAATTTGGGCCTCGAGCTTTCGAGCGAGGAAAGGAAGTGGTGAGCCGATTAAGCGTGTTTGTACTGCATATTAAAAAAGGTAAAAAAATCAAGGTGAAAATAAGTAATGCACACGATAAGCGCTTGACCTTAATGTCCGCGTGCTTTCAGTTTTACGCACTGGATGGGATCGTTTTTTCCTCCATGGGATCGTTCCTCTGCGGTCATGCATCCACGTCTGGCAACAGCGCACAGACGCTGCAGACGCGCCGGCGCGGCGTGCACGTGGTTAGCAGTTTGTTTCGATCTGTCTGCTACAGTGACCTGCCGTTGCATAATTGCCTCGTTCGAAACGTTCATTACTTGTGAAACTCGAGATTATCAGGCTGACAATGAAGACTAAGCGAAAGACTAATGGTGACGGACTCACCAAAAGAAAGAAAACTCGCAGTAACACCTGGTAAGTCAACAGGAGCTTTCTGAAGCTAGTTGCAACCTCTTAAGTCGAGCTGTCGCTCGTTATTCGGTTTGCTTGCCGATGATCCTCACGGATCATGGAGAAGCCACATTTCTTGGGGACCTTTCACTCTGTACGGGCGCCGCAGTTGTGGGGCTTCAACTTAATCTCGTTAGCTGCGCGTCATCCGACTGCGGCACTCTGACGACTGCATAAATACGAGCACGCCTCGTTCGCCGGCGCAGTACGCATCACGACAGACGTTCCGCACGTCTGTCACCGCGTACACACGCTCACAATGGCGTTCTTCGTCTTGCTGTGCCTCGTCGTCGCCGTGAAGGTGTACAAGAAAGTCGCGCCCAATGGTAAGCTCACCGTCTACATTGGCAAGCGGGACTTCGCGCAGCGAGGAGACAGCTGCGATCCCGTGGAGGGCGTCGTCGTGGTCGACAACGACTATCTCAAGGGCCGCAAGGTATACGGCCAAGTGATCACCACGTTCCGGTACGGTCGCGAGGAGGACGAAGTGATGGGACTGCACTTTTACCGACAACTGTTCCTCGCCCATGACCAGATAGTGCCCGAGCGCAATCAAGTCACCCAGGTGTCCGACCTGCAGCAGCGCTTGATACGCAAATTGGGGACCAACGCGTATGCCTTCGCCTTCAGCCTGCCTGCAAACGCGCCCATGTCCGTCACGCTTCAGCCTGGCCCCAATGACCGTGGCAAACCTCTGGGTGTTGAGTACGAGCTGCGCGTCTACGTCGCTGAGGACGACCAGCAGAAAGCTCACCGACGCAGCACCGTCAACATGGCTATCCGCAAGGTGCAGTACGCGCCACTCACGCAGAGCGAGCGCCAGCCAACGACCGTTGTCTGCAAGGGCTTCACGCTCAGCCCAGGCAAGGTGGAACTCGAGGTTGTGCTCGACAAAGAGATCTACTTCCACGATGACAAGATAAACGCGCATGTGTCCATCTCCAATTACTCCAAAAAGAACGTCCGAAACATCAAGGTCCTGGTGCTGCAGAACACGGAGGTCACGCTTGTCCACGGCCACTACTCTAAGGTGGTGGCGTCTGTGGACAGTAACGAGAATTGCCCCATCCTTCCTGGTGCTGCCTTCTCCAAAGTGTTCCACCTGCTGCCTTTGGCATCGGAGAACCGAGATAGGAGAGGAATTGCCTTGGACGGCTTGCTGAAGGAAACTGATGCCTGCCTGGCATCGTCAACACTCAACCATGAGGATGCTATCGGCATTATCATTTCGTACGTTCTCAGAGTGCAGCTCTATCTGGGGCCCATGTCTGGTGACTTGATTGCAGATGTTCCCTTTAAGCTTGCCAAGTCAGAACCTGAGGAAGTCTACCCCAAGCTTCAGGAGAAGAGAATCTTTGACCGCTCAAAGCTCAAGAAGCAGCTGACCAGAGAGATGAGCACCAACCTTGTATTTGAGGACTTCCAGTGGCACAGGCAAATTAGTGAAGACGGAGGAGATTAACTGTTAAACAATTTCTTTTTGCCTAGGTTTCCCTTTGTTGGTTTCTCTGTCTCCTTTGCTCTCTATGTATATCTGGTTCTTGCCTTTAGTTTTCGGGCCTGAGGAATGGAACTCTATGGTGGATTTTATTTGTAGAATATCTTTGTATGAAAGTACTACATGTTAATAAAGAATAAGCTGAATAATGCACTGACTATTTTTGCTTCATGTTGAAGTGGAAAAACTAATCCACAGATTGGTCATCTTGCCATTATGTCCAAAACAACAGTATTTTTTGGACACTGAAGTGAGTTTTTATGTTATTAAATAAGCTGTGCAAGATGATTAGGTTGTTTAGCTGTGCTCCTTAGCTTTCAATAGAGAATGCAGAAATGAAATCCCTGGTGACATCTTCAGCACTTCCGTGAAGCGCTGCATGACATAATGTCTTGTATGGTGTACCAGTGGCCCATGGTGCTGTATTACCCAGTGTTGCCAAACCGAGCTGATAGCTTCTGCCAGCATGAATGTCATTGAAAGGTTGTTTATCATAGTTGTAAGAACGTTGAAGGTGACACTACAAGCTGCCTGACAGTACTAGAAATAGAACACGAACATTCCTTGTACATGGTGTGCGTCTAACTGCACATGAAAAGCGGCAAGTTTGGTTCGAGAGCCTCCGTTTTCTGGATGCTAATGGAAGATGTGTGAATTAATTTCTGTAGAGGAAGGCTTAGACCAGGGGAGTTATTTTTATGCAGTGCTTTTACTCTGGACACCCGTTAACTGATGATCTGGTCTCGCCACAAAAAGAAATGTATTAAAAATGGCTATAGTTAATTCAGGTGGCGTATGTAAAACAAATTTTAGGTCCTCTTCCAGTTCAAATTATTGAGAGCTACTGTTTTATAATATTTGAAAGTTCCATGGGCTATAGAAGGTGTGACTAAAAAACCAATATAGCTGCCTGAGAGGTGATAGCTGTCTACCCTAGTGCTGCATTGTGCTTTCTGATACTGCATTAAAATGTTTGTGCAATTTACTCGGTTTCTAGAAGAACTGCACCCCGTGATTGTGCACGCCGACTACGGCAGGCCTAGCCATGAGGGAACAAAGGAACGGCGACACTCTGGCTGACACAGACAGGGAATTTATGGCTGTAGCAACAATAATGACAGCTAGCATCAAAATATGCTAGAGAATCAAGATCGTCCTACTCACCAGCAAGGTTATGAGCGAATGTTCGCCCAGGCTAGGGCAGGGGAGAAGTTCCGAGGCAGCACGGGATGGCCTCGTGGCACTTGTGGGAAAATGTTCCCACAAGGCATCTCCCCATCGGTGGAGAGCAGAGCACTGGAAACCGTAGTGTCTGTGTGCGACGAATTCCTGAGCCGAAGAGAGCTGTCTCCTCTGCGCGCAGCAATCGCACCTTCCGTGATGCTCAAGTCACCATGACGCAGGCGCCCTTCCCACCGTGACTCAGGCACCCTTCCTTGTTATGACTAAGACGCGTCACGGGCAAGCAAACCAAAGGGTACAGTGCAGGGCGAGTCCCCACAATTCTTGTGCCTTGAATTTAGAGGGAATGTATGTAGGTGATATTACCTGTGACTGGACAGTTCAGTAGTGTAGTAGGTAGAAGATGCTGTTGCTTTTATGTTTTCTGTCCGTATTGTGGGCTTTACACGTGAACATGAATATTATATTAGTCTGTTACTGTGCCTATGTGCAAAAAGTAACGTAACCCAAACAGTATAACACGACAAACGTGCTGCGCGACTTGGCTCAAAAAGAAGCTTCAGTAGGAGATGCTGGACCATATCGGATCAGCTCCCAGGCATTACTGTAGACGGCCATGTGGTGCCGACACCATGCGTGGAACTTGTGAATATGCCTTGGACAGTGCTAATGTACAGTATTGTGCATTTTTATCTTGAAAACTTTTTAAAATTTCCCCGCCTCAATCACTGACTCATTTGCAATGAAACTGTACTCATAGCTTGCATATTTGGTAACTTTTGTATCGTAGCAAGTTTGACAATGGCACTTACTTAGTTGCGCCGCACATGATGCAAAACATAATTGCCTGCGTCGAGATCGGCGAACTGATACCCACAAACACCATTTTTTTGCTGAAGGGCGGCAGTGGCGCCATCTGTTTTCTGCTGTCACCCTCCAATGCTTTCGGAGAGTCACGAAAGCAGACGATATGAGCTGAATGGGATAAAGTCACTCCGCAGAAAAAGAGATCAAACAATATTCTTTTAAAGGTAAAGCCTAGTTAAATCAGTTGTTCAGATATTTTCTTCCGCTTAGTTATAGCCGAAAATGTTGGAAGCGCTTCAGTTGAAACAGATGAAACGGCCGGAATTGTGTAATCAAAGGGCCCGCGCTTCTTGCAATGCTCGCCTCGGTGCCTTGTCGTGACAATTTCCACTGCAGCAAACAGATCGCGCCACTGCCGCCCTTCAACGAAAAAATGGCGTTTGCGGGTTTCTGTTCGCCGATCTCGACGGTTACGTTTTTACATCATGCACGGCTCAACTAAGTAAGTACCGCTGTAAAACTTGCTACGATACAAAAGTTACCATAATACTCAAGCTCTGTGTGCAGTTTCACCGCAAATGAGCCAGTGGTTGAGGCAGGGAAATTTTTTTAAATCTTCACGATAAAAAAGCACAGTACTGTACTTCTGCGGGTCGCTTTTTTTTATTCTTCTCGACAGCACCACGTTTCCAAATCCTGTTCCATGCATTAGACCCTGCTAGAATTCCTAGGAGAAATGAGTCTTTTATCATTTCATTGTGTTGCCACTAGATGAAACAGCACAAGTAAATGGAAAAATTTCCTTGAACTGCACTGAAGCACAAACTGATGTAACCAGGGCTAGCCTGTAACCAGAAGTAGCTAATTTTGAATCGTAATTAATGCTGTGTTGATACAACTGTTCGCTGACACAAACCTGGGTGACATGTAACCCCATTTCCCCGACATCTGTGGCTGAAAAAACAATCACATTATACATCAACTTATAAATTCAAGAAAGGGGATCAGCATTTACAGTCATGCTCAGTATCACTTGCAGCATACAAGACTTGGCTGGAGCTTCCTTTAAGAAGCAACAAGCGCCCGACTGTGGTGCCAGTGGAAGGGGCCAGGCTTTCACTGAAGTATATTGCACTGCATTCAATTGATTACTATAAATTGGTGTGATCATTGCCACTGCATTGCAGGTCATACTGAGCAGGGCTGTACTCAGGTTATTTTAGTACAGCACCTATTCAGCTTGAAAGAAGGGGTTTTTATTTTTTATTTATCAGTGTCCCCTATTTCCTTGCAGCACTGACAGTGCATCGAGTGTCCTGGGCCAAAACTTTGAGACGCCACTTCATGTTGTGGAGTTTCTGCTGACTCCACTTTCATTTGAAGTGTTTGTGGAAAAGCACTGGGAGCGAGAACCGTTCATATCTCAGAATCGGGTTGGTCATGCCGAGCTGTGGGCACCGCTGTTTGGGAAAGACAATTTTTTTGCCTTGCTTAAGGAAAAGCAAATATACTTTGCGAAGGACATTGCTTTGTGCAAGTATGAGGATGGGAAGAGGACAAACTTTGAGAGGCAGGGACGTGCTACTGAGGCCAAGGCAAAGAGACTGTTTGAAAACGACAAAGCTACAATGCAAATCCACCAGCCGCAACGATGGGTGGTAAGGCACTTTTCTTCATTTTCATGCTGCATGCATTGTGTTTTTATCTGTGCTTTCCACAGTGGCTTGGAATAACCTTTGAATGCGGATAACCGGAGGACACTTTATAACATAACATACCATGCTATACCACCTTATAATAATATAAGGCACTATGACTGGTTTGGGTATACAAGTTTTTTAATATTACCAAAGCCATATTATCTAAAATGTGTAGAAAAAAAAATGGTGTGTTCAGATCTCTCTTGTACTTAAAATAGTGCTGCTTGTCGCTTTAGCATTTTATTTCTTCCTGGTGATAGCACATCAGCAAGGAACACTTGACGTCATGAAGCCAGTGCAATTCCAGGTCGCAGCACCTACTGTTCGCAAAAGAAACATTCAATCACTCACCGCCTGATAGACAATGCCGGCATACTTGCCAACCCACCTGGTACGCAGTATTATTTCGGCAGAGTTCCTCGGTACTGTCTTTACACATATGTTATTAGAACAAAGAGGAAAAAAAAAAAACTGCTGTTGCTGTTTGTTAATATGCATGAAATTCTGTAATACAATGGGAGTCGGTTCAGAATTGGCCTTTCACGCCGCACATATTCTGAAAAGCAATGTGGACTGTTAGCAAAAGGTAATTACAGTGATCAGGAATGCAAACTTTGCAGTTATGTTCTACCCGTCGAAGGTAGCAGTGTTGTGTTTCATTGTGTTTCCTGGGAGCTTGCAGGGACCCTGCAGTAAAACAAAATAAAATTGCTTGTTTGCGTCGCTCTTTTCATCCTTCGTGTTCCTTTTGCGCTATTTTCTCTTCATGAACGTTATCCAGCTCGCCCAACTTTCGGCACTGCTTAATGCGTACATGGTTAAAAAAAACAACATAAAAGTGAGCTGGGTGGAAAACTGAAGGACTACTGCTGTCTTATTTTAGTTTTAAGTACACAGTGCCTGTGTGACTTGTGAAGGAGAGTCGAACACGCTCAAATGTCTCTACAGGATGGTCTCTGGGAGGTCCTGGAGAAACTGGAGTGTTTCTTTGGCTGCCTCGTGGGATGCAATGCTTACATCACTCCCCCATCTGCACAGGGGTTGGCCCCTCATTATGATGATGTGGAGGCAAGTTGTGTTGTCATTACATTTTACGCTCGGGCAGTATTGAATACAGACAAAGAAGCACTGGACATCAAGCACAGTGCATAGCATGATGGTAGAAAATGTGAAAAATAATCCGCAAAATTCCGCGGTTATGGTCAGCTTTGTAGGTCGCATGGCTTCAATTTTCAAGTTAACCTCTAAAAGGCTTCTAGTCATTTGGTCATCTCTTATTCCATTTAGTTTTTTAAACCCTAATCATTCCTTGTTGCATTAAGCATTCAGTGAATCACTGGATACAAGTTCATTGCTGTCAGTTGTGTGAGCACGAGACAACAAACGAGGCATTAATAGAAGATGGCCTCTTGGCTGGCCACTGCCAAAGATTTGCTTGCAATCTACTTTATAATAGTGCAGGTGCTTAAGTGACTCAACAGATTTGTGTGTTTTAGTCAGCTTGAGTGCACATCACTGTAGCCTGGGAAGTCCTCCCTCCCTCCCTCCCTCCCTCCCTCCCTCCCTCCCTCCCTTCCTTCCTTCCTTCCTTCCTTCCTTCCTTCCTTCCTTCCTTCCTTCCTTCCTCCCTCCCTCCCTCCCTCCCTCCCTCCCTCCCTCCCTCCCTCCCTCCCTCCCTCTTGTTTTTATTAAATTCGTTTTCAGTTATGGAGTAAAAACGCTAAGGCGCCCATGTGCTGTGCGATGTCAGTGCACGTGATGTCAGTGCATGTTAAAGATCCCCAGGTGGTTGGAATCAGGTGTCCAATGATATATGAGACAGATACTGTGCCATTTCCTTTCCCCAAAAACCAATTATTATTACACTAAGGGACCACATCTATGGAAAGAACATAACTATAAATATCAATGTTGTATCACTCATTGACATAGTAATGAACACATTTTTAAAATGACAGCAAGTACAAGTAATCAATTTGAAGACATGAAATTTTTCGCTTATGATAGTGGTTCTTTAAGCAACAAGAGTCGTCATAAAGGGCGGTTTTCTGAGTCTGTAGCTTTGTGGAGCATTTTTTTCTGTGTTTTGTTCATGTCTGCCTCCCTGTTTTAATCCTTATTTGTTGACCACACAACCTACTTGCTATATTATAGCTCTCAACTGCACCTTCTAATAACACTAGCTTGGAATTTTCTAATCTATGCTTCTTAAGCTAAGCTAAGAAGACTCTAAGCTGCCCTAGTATTTTGTGGCTTTCGGCAGCTAGATCATAGCAGCACTTCCGTGTCAGCCTATTGTTTCTCCCAGGTAATGCTCTGCTTATTGTGAAGTGCCTGTCTGTTAGCTGCTGTTCAGATCAAATGAGGTTCACGATTGTTATTAACATATATGAGGAGATCCTTGCAAATTCTGATTACTCACAATTTTGCAAATTTTCTTGCAGGTATTTATAGTGCAGTTGGAAGGTGAAAAGTGCTGGAAGCTTTACAAACCTCCCATAGAATTGCCTCGCACTTACAGCAGTGATTTTGATGCTGCTGATATTGGTGTGCCAAGTCATGAGTTCACATTGAAGGTAGGTGCATAGTGAAGGCTATGTAGTCTAGCATGGACAGCCTTGTGTGCTGCAAGCATTTTGTTTATACAGTCAGCAGCAAAAGTTTATGGGATGCAGATGCTAAAATAAACAGTCTCCTTCAGCAAAGTCATGTAAGCCGGTTGCCTCAAATGAGTATAGGTGTAAGGAGATGTGTATGCCGCATCCACTGCTGTCAGTTCCAGACCTATAGGTTTCAAGGCATTGCTACAACACATGCATCTCGTAAACTTCTGCTGCGGCTGTACAAGTTTTATTTATTTATTTTCGTAAACTTTTGCTTCCAATAAAGTTAAGGCAAATAATTCTGTGACCAAGTGATGCTCTTCTGTTTGTTTCAAAATTCCAAATGCGGGTTTGTTCGCCGGGAATTGGGGGGGTTTTTTTCTTCTTTTTCTGAGGCTTGGAAAAGTTGTGCAAAAGGCATGAATACAAGGCGGGGCAAGGACGTTGCAAACGATAGTTATGCTTGCCCCATATCCTCTCATGCATTCGTGTAATGCAACTTTTCTGTGTCTCGAATTACGCACCAACTAGTCCATCAGCATGTACAAAAATCCGAAGCATGTTGGTATTGGTTCCTAGCGCTTGAGGGGTTGCTGTAAGCTTCACATAACACACACTGACCCATATTTCATTCTGCAACAGTCCTCAGTTTTATCTGCCTACTTCCTCTGAAAGCCAGGAGACTTGCTGTATATGCCACGGGGAACTATCCATCAGGCATGGACTCCAGAATCTTCCGGAACTCACTCTACGCACATCACCATAAGCACTTATCAGAACCAGTAAGTGTTTCCAAGCTTGCTCTAAGCTTTTTTCTGCCATTTCTCATTTTATCAGCTATGTCATGTAACAACCGAATACCTCAAATTAAAGTTTTGTTAGCTTGCTCATTCTTAAAGAAGCACACAGAATATTGTGCTATCCTGATCACTGCTACACAAAGCCACTGCATCATATGATTATGCATTGTATCGTGGAAATGCAATAAAAATCTTAGTTAGTTGTAATTATTGTTAGTTGTAACCACGCATGCACCAACCACAGGATTAAATAGCCCACTTTTTATTAGAAATGAACTAAATTCTTTAAATTTTCATAATTTATTTGCAACATCTGCTTCTTTTAAAAACCTAAAGGCTTATAAAGGTTGTACAAGTGCATTTTTTCCTTGAAGCAAGCTGGGATGGAAAAGAACTTCGTCATCGTGAAATTGCATTACAATCCTTTTTTCTTGGCTTCTCAAGTTTTGTGCATGAAGATAATGCAACATGGTTTAATTTCACGGACGGGACAAAAGGAAAGAACGTAAGAGCAGAGAAAGTTGCAAAATTGTCAGCGCACATGAAACCAGGTGCAGTTTGTTCATGAAAGAGGCTTCATGAAAGCCATGTCCTTTTACTGCATCAGTAGTCATCCATGTGACTGCTTTGTTGATTAAAATAGGAACCTGGGCTAGCTTCGTTAAACATCACCAGTGTGTCATGTACCGCCCACTGTTGGTGCCACGAGAATCGATGCCTTTAAATTGCATGAAGAACAGGATAGAACCGACACCATGAGTGCTGCGGTCGTCTCTGTCGCCTACTTCTCACTGCTTCAAGCATAAGGTTTGCCACAATGGAGTTGGCAAGGGCCATTACTTGTGCACACTGTGTAAGATGGTAAGTCACAATGAAGTGTGTTGTTGGGTTTTTTGAGAGCTGTTCCTGTCTCAATTTTGTTCTCTATGGCAGTGTTTTTTCATTAACCTGGACTTATCAAGTCCATGTTTAAAGGTTCCTATTTTCAAACTGGTAGCATAAACTTGCTGAAGTGCTTTTTTAAAAATGTCACAGCAATTGTTAAGCAAGTGTAAGGAAAACCTCGTCCTCAAAAATGTTTATTTATTGATTGTGGGATGTTTCAGTGGCAGATATTTATCTGAATATACTCCCAATGCCTACTTTAGCTGTCCCATTCAAGATTTCTGTTTGCTGTGCCACTCTCATTTGTCTTTCTCGATTTCTGCATCAAATTAATGATGTAACATGAAGGAACTGCTTTGGACAACAACCTATTGAGGGGGATTTAAAACATTGAAGCTTTTGTTTGTAGCTTCCTCCAAGGAAAGACTCCATGAAACAAGAGGCTAGAGGAAACATATTCTCAAGTGTGTTTTATTAGTACTTGCTTCTCCAGTGATGCTGCTACTGCAGCATGTGTTCCCTTTTAGTCTGTGCTTTGGCCGTGTATGGTTTAATATTCCTATTTTCACTGTGTTTATCATTTTCACTCAGCACAGTGGGCGACAGTCTTAAAAGTCTAGCACCAAACTTGATTGATGCTGCGCTGGACTCCTGTGTGCAACTGCGAAAGGGCCTCCCTCTCCAGTTCCTCCCGCATTCAACATTATCCAAGGTGCAAATCACACTCCTATATGCATGCTCATTTTAGAAGGTGGAAGCTGCCATAACACTCTGTAAAGCTTGGTGTTATGGACTGCTTCAGTGTCTAGCTATTTCATGCTTGATTCTTCCGAAAACTGTAGAATAGACAGTTTTTATCGCATTACAGTGGTCATTTCAGTTTGACTAATCATGAAAGCTTGTTATTTTGTTAGCTCGCAGTTAGGCTGTGTCATGATAATATGAATTTGGAAAGCAGTACCTAGCCAAGTAGTACCAAGCATCGAGGCAGCTAGGGGATACTACAAGGATGACACCTAAGCCGTTTTGTAATCTGTCCCGAGTAAAAGCAGTATAATCAAATGCCACTATGGTTACATTAGTAACAGGACAAAACTTGAATTTATGTTATGAATCATCAAAGAAAGAAAAATGGTATTTCTTATTTCTTTTTCTTTTGTTTTTGTTCAGAGCAGTAAAAAATTTTAGAATAGTGCTTTCTTAGAAATAGTGTTGTTTGATATAATACTTACTTGGTTACAGTGTCGAATTCAAAGTTATTGTATCTTTATAATTTCGCACAAATTAAGAATATCCCTAGTTCAAGTTGGCCTCAAACAACACTTACTCGCCTCCTGTGCACATAATTTTTTCCTCTCTGTTGTCTTCCTTTTTTGTTTCTTTGACCTAGCTGCCGCATGTCATGACGCTTATTTGTGAAGACATTACTTGTCTGACCTAATTGTACTTTTCACTTCTTTTGAAAGGCCACTGTAGTTGCTGCACTCGAAGCAGTTCTGGAGCATGTCAGGAGCACAAGTGATCCTGTGCCTATCGCTGAAGACCTGGTGCATGATTTTATGCGTACACGATTGCCTCCATTTGGAGTTGACCGTCTGGCTATATCGGAGACAGCGCCAAGTGGCAAAGTGCCTGGCATCAAAGACTGTATCAGGTTTAAATACCCAAGCCATGTGACATATTTGATAGAAAGTGGTGCAGCTGAAACGGACGATGATGAAGAGGATGCCACCGGTGTGCCATCACAATCGCTCGCTGAGCAACCATTGCAGCAGGATCATGGTAGGGCCCGCATGCTTCCAGTTATTTTCTCTTAATCTGTATGCCTATGTTTCGTCTGTGCAGGTGAAAAAATGGTGCTGCTAGTTACATCAATGTTTAATGACAGGGAAACACACATGGTGTCTACTGGGGAAGATGATGAAGACCAGGAGGTAGGGAACTTTGATCATTCATACAACTTTCTTGAACATGTATGCTTGTGCCTAATACTACTGGTTTCAAAAAATTTTTCATCTGATAACATACTGATTGCATCAAGAGTAGTGGTTCCTGTCACTGGCAGATTAGTAAACAGCCATGCACCAGGTATATAATATTCCTGTGCGTGAATTGTACTTTTGTGCAAGTTAAGTTTTTAATGCTCAAATTATGAAGGAATCAATGGAAATAATAAATATGATCACATTATGTTAACTGGTGTACACACACATTCAAAAGCCGTTAACAAAATTTGAGAAATCAGTATGTTGCTAAATAGCAGCAGTTAGCATTTTGTCCTTTTTGTGCAGATTGTACAAGCAGTGTTACACAAATTGAAGGCCTGAAAACCTCATACAGAGTAGATATTTTATTCAACAAAGGTTTTCCTATTCTTCCCGCAATGTTTGTCGGAAAATGAGGAACTAGGAATTGTTGGATGCTGGCTGGAAGTCGCACATTAGCACCACATTTTTCATCACACGGCATGCTCACAGTGAAACCAAACATTTTGACCAGAGAGCGATGGCTGCTGAGAGCATGTTGACATTAACCATTGTGTCCAAGCTCCATGACAGGCATTCGTGACACTGAGCAGTATAGGGTTAAACAGGAAAAAGAACAGCGCAGTAAACAAAGCATCAGAGGAAGAAGTACATAAGCAAGAAGCCCATTACTTAACTGCATCACCAGGACATAAAAGTGATCAGTTCTTTTGATGTGTGCCACAATCATTGCCCATTAACGTGTGACCTGGAAGGGTGACCCTTTTAGGTCCTAAGAGTTGCCTTTTAAAATACATGTAGGAATAGATCCCTCTTTGATATGCTCTCCAGCTTGAATTGATTATGAGGCATTGTGAATTTTTCACATTAACCTGATATTTTTGCCATGTGCGCAAAGCTTGAAAACCACTCGGTAGCTTGTACAAGCAATAAACGGGTTTTTCAAAGGCTGGCAACATCTGTAGCTTTCATTGTAGCATGGTTTTCTTCTTAGGGTCTGTTCCCTTTTATTGTAAAAATAGTGGGGCAGTTCTGAATTTTTTTTTTTTTAGGGGTGTGGGGGGTAGATATAAGGCCCACTGAACTCTTGCAGGAAGGACGGAGAGGAAAGTGGCCATGTATATTGGGTCGACCACATTTCTTTTGCTTTGTCGTCTCTGTACTTAACATGTAGATATGTGTTCACATAGGATAGTTGATCGTGTGGCAATATTGAAAGGATGCAGCTATGCTATCTTCCAAGGAATAAATAAAAAGAAAATTGTGATTTGGCAAGTGTGTGTTCTTTTATGTGGAGATTTTTTTTAAGGATATTGTTAAATAGTTGCTGAATTAGACACTACAAAACAGGACATAAAATGGTTGCTCCGTATTGCAGGATCCAGAGATAGCAAAATTTCCTCTCCGCTTCCTCGATGCAATAAAAAAATTGTGCGGCTCCAAAGAGTTTGTACGCTGTGAAGACCTCAACTTACCATCCGATGAAGACAAGCTTCTGCTGCTTACAACCCTGTGGTCTCTACACTTGCTTGATGTTCAGGGCTCGGAAGCATAGAATGGCAATAAATATTTATTTAATGCCTGTACACTTATTTTTATGTGCTTATTATCATTCTGACATTCATTAATACTAATGCTTCTGTCTTGCAGATTTGAGCTGTAAATTTGTTGTTTGATGCCTTTTCTCACTTCTGCATAAGAAGTGTGCAAAAGCACTCATACACTCAACAACACCGGCTCAAAATCTTGTCAATGTACGATCTTGTGCCATTGCCTAGCAACTTGGGTAAGCTCGGGTAAGTTCGGAGGAACGTTGCACCAGCTGCGCGAGAGGTTGCTCGGGAAGGCCAACATGGGTCGCACAATCCCTACCAGTGGCTATGACAGAAACAGCCACCTGTCAGTGCTGTGGCACATCTCTTAACCATTATGCCTCTACACTGGCAGTGGTATGAGGACTCGCCGCCATCAATAAATGTTGAGTACAGAATGATCAGTTCTGCATATGTGGACATTAACCCACTAAAGATATGAAGTCATGCCCTCCTTTCGCGCATCTACTCGGTTTAACTATGTTAAACCCCTACCAGTTTTTATTTTTATTGTGTGCACATAGATATAATCGAAGGCTCATGAAAGCTGATTTTACTACTTTTTTGGCAACTGGCTTATTTGGTTGCAGTGGTATAATTAAGTCAGGGTATGTGTATTGCCTTGCCATAGGTAGTTACACAGCCTTCATGAGTGTTACATTGCTTGATACAGATGATAATATGAACAAGGTGTCTATGTGGCGCATGCTGTCTGCCTTGTGCTCTCTTGGTTGCCTGTGTGCTGTGCCCTGTGTGCTGTGCCCTGTGTGCTGTGCCCTGTGTGCTGTGCCCTGGTCATCCTTGCGTCTTCCTCACCTTGGGCAATGTAACAATATTATACCTTTATACTTTCTGTTCATTTTCGGCATTTAGAAAAAAGCTGCAATAAAGCACTTGAATGGGAGGACATATGATAGTGCAGCCCTCATTGGGCTTCTCACTCGTGTGTGAAGCTCTCCTCTGCGTTTTGTTCATTTATGTTATTTTTTATCAAGAGCAATGCCACAGAGGCATCATTCCTGCCCAACATTTCACATTTCCTCCCCCACTTCTACACGCCACCCCGTCACGAATATCCTGGCACCATCACTGGAAGCTATGCGCGATTTATCGAATTCAAAGGAGACACTAAATAAGTCGATACATCAGGGATTCGATTTATAAACATGGCGATAGGTAGTTATATCGAACCTAGAAACAAGAATCTATTGCACCCACGTTGGTGACGTGCTTCTTGCAGCGAACTCTCACCTGCAGGCATACTGCACGCCAGGCAAGAGCTGCTGCTAGCCTTTGGTCAGTTAGATTGGCTTCACTGCATGACAAATGTATCAAATGCCGGCTTCTCTACATGACATGGCGTTGCAAGGAAAATGGGCATGTGATACCAAAGGCTATCCTCAAGTACACCTCATACTCACCTCATCACATGGTTTTATGCACTAGGCCTGCCAACATGTGTCCAAGGCTGCGCAGCTTACCCAACTCTGCCCGTCCAAATGTGATCGCGGGAGCACCATTGGCAAGGCTGTGACGCACTGTTTGATATAATGAATGTTCCGCTAAACGAGAATTCTATAAATGCATACAGTAGTGCTATACTTTTGTGTGGGATTTCCAAGGAGATTTTCTGAATGTTCGATGGATGATAAATCAACATTTATTGGGCCCGAAATAAATCGGTGGCGCACGGAGGAACCAAATGGGGTGGTTCCCTAGTTACGGGACCCATATGTTCCCAGCAGCTCCCCGCCCCTGCCAAGACTCTGCCAAGACGTGTGGCAGGGTGCTCTTTTTTCTTTTGCAAAAACGACAGAGCATTTCGTGTTCCTCAGGGTACATGCGGTTCATCAGTACGGGATGCGCAAGCGATCCCGCCTGCGCTCAACGCAGGATCGTCTGTTGTTGCCTGGTGAGTTTGGGGTGCGGTTCTGGCAGTCTGCACCTTTCCTCTCGGTACATCCGGGTAATGTCCCGAAAGCTGGTAACAGGGTGTGGTAGCTCTTCCGGCTCGTGCTCAGCCTGGATTGACATTTCTCGGGCATGGTAGTCGGCGATGATGTTGCTGGCAACCTGCGAGTGAGCCGGGACCCACACGATCTCTGTGGCTCTTCCTGGAGGCTTGCACTTGGATAGAATGGCTCGGGCCGCGGAGGAGATTACCCCCTTGTGGAAGCTTCTGTAGGCTGTCTTTGAGTCAGTGACCATAGTGTCCACGCTTGGCTGTGCTAGTGCAAGGGTTACGGCTGCTACTTCGGCAACTTCGGGGTCTGTTGTCTTCAGGGACGTGCTGACGATCAGCCTGTCTTTTGTCGTAACCACCACTGCTGCACGGTTACTGTGTTTTCAGAGCAAGGCATACGCGTAGAGGACCCTGGGATTCTCTTCCAGCTTCCGGGCTATGGCTTTGGCCCACGCGGTGCGCCTCTCGTCGTCCTTGCCCGGCATCATGTTCTATGGAAGGGGTTTGGTCTGAATGGTCGTCTTCCAGTCTTCCGGAAGGGCCACATTGTTGGTACTGGCTCGACCTGCCATCCTATCTTGTGTAGGATGGCTCGTCCGTGTTCCGTGTGACTGAGCCGCATTTTCTGATTAGAGAGGTGGGCTTCGATGAGCTCCTCCACCATGTTGCGGGCGCCCATGTCTAGCAGTCTTTGCATGGGCGAGTATATGGGCATGCCCAGTGCTTGCTTCGTTGCCGTACGAAGCATCGTGTTTAGGGTGTCCCTATTCGCCTTCGTCAGCTGGAGATACGGGGCGGAGTAGGTAACCCGCGACACGACAAACGCGTACCAGGCGCATGGCATCGCCCTCTTTAATCCCTCGGTTTCTGTTAGATGCCCTCCGAATCATACTAAGTATCTGTTCGGTTGTAGTCTTGATCTTTGTGACGGCGTGTGTGCCTTCCCGTCGCTCGATGGAAAATCATTCAAAATATCAGTTTGATGTATCCAAGGTTGACTGTTTTTGGCTGTGCTTAATTGATGTGACACACACACATACAGAGTGCAATGCAATGACACATTTTATTTTGTAGGGCTAAGCTTGGGTGAAGGAGTGACTAAACAGGCATAAAAAAGAGCATTTGTAAGTGGTCGGCAGTGCCACATGGCATCATGTGTGAGCAGGTTTTCCAGCTTTGTTGATGTTTGTTCCTTTTTTTTTACAAAATTCACACACCTTTAGTGGCTGCATCACTAAAGGTGCTCACCGCAAAGAGTAGGTTTTACTGCCACTTGCTGGTTATGTTTAATAACTGAGACTTGCTTCAAGGGGGTGTTGATATCAGCTGCAAAGAAGCAGTTTAATACTGCAATATGTAACTAAGAACACCTTATTCTGATAATTTTCTGCTTTTTGCTGCCTCATATGCATGATTAGTGCAAACCACACCACTTGTTTGTAGAAAACAAGCATGACTATGCAAGTTTGGTCCCTGAACCATGCTTCTTATTAAAGGGGGGAGTTGTCACCATGAAAAACCAACAAGAACTTAGGTTCTCTAGAAAACACCTGGTGGTTTATGCATTTTGCTGGGTTTCTTATATTCAGCGAGAGTAATACAAAAAGCTGCTTCATATCCTGCAGGCGTCTCTATTGATAGTCTTTTTTTTTTTATGGGCATGTGGAGCAGTATTATGTCGGCTGCAGCCCTATATAGTTCCCAACTTTTTCATGAAGTCACACAGATTTTAAAAAGCTCAATGCCAAATGTATCATGCACATGCTTACAAAGAAGGGTATCGTTGTGTTGGACGTGAAAAATACGGTTGGTTTTGATTGAAAAATTGGGAACTTGCGGTTTATCTCTTAGGGAAACTGCAAGCTGGTGTGCTCATTTAGCAACCTGGATATGTAAAAGGAGGCTAGAGTAGCTTTTTGTCTCTACTTGGCGTAGTGGCACAGTGACTGTGGTGTCGAAAAAGGGTTAAGCAGGTCTGTGGTCTCCTAACGCACTGACATGATCGTGCTTGCATGACACGCTGTGCGAATAGTAGAAACGGCATTGGGAAAGTAACAACATCGCGCATAATCTAACAGACGTTATTTGAACGTACGGATTTTGTAAATATCGGTCTTTTATGTTTAGTGGAAGCCGCTTAACGGCCCCACATCGAAATATCGAGTTCTTTCTCTGTCCATTTGTTCTTAGAGTCGCATATATACCAATCGCGCTGTGCGCACGGCATTGCCGACCACAAAATAGGGTTAGCCACGGGTGTTGTTCTCAGTGTCCGGGAAAAGCGGAGGTGCGTTAAAGGAAGGGAGGAGGGTGCTGTCGTTAAGCGAGGAAGCGCCCGTTTGCGTTCCGTCCGGGCTCAGTCCATGATCTTCCTTGATGGCGACATGGTCATCCAGGCAACCATGCCAACGGTCAGCACCGTCCGAAACAGGCTGCTGTCAGTCCTGAAATGGCTGAAGCACAAAAAAAGCTCGCATGAGGCGCTGGTTAAGCGATTGTTGAAACGGCGCGCGTATTTCAGTGCCGTTAACGTGCATGTCGTTAACGGCATTTTTTGTTACTGACAGCCTATAGGTGTGGCTGCACTTCAGAGGGAAAACTTGGAGCGATTACATGCTGTCTTTTTGTGCTCTTATGCTGTAGCTTTCTTTGCGAATGCATAAAGTGTTGTGATAGTCCCACCATCACTCTCGGCTTGTTGACGTTCCCGCGCCCTTGCACCTCGCTTACGTGCAGCGTCGCGAGCACGGGCTTCCACACGCCGTTGTTCCGCTCGAGCTGTCCATGGCACTGCTGTTAACGCGACTTGTAGCCCCGGGGCTGTCTTCCATGTCAGCGCCTATAGGTTTTATTTATGCAAGGCGGTACCCTCTGTATGCTCCGCTGTCTGATCCGAGGCGCACCCCTATCTACATGTGCCGCTGCGTCGCCCTCCGTTATGGCGCCTATCTCGCATACGTACAACTTGTCCCCCCCCCCCCACTCTAGTTCCTCCTTTCCGAATTAAAAAAAATTAGCTGCGGTTCAACTACTGCTAAACTTGGTTAGAGAGCGAAAGCTGTGGTGCACCGGGCACGCAGCTTGGCATCTGTAACGTTGAGTGCGTTCCGCACACTGGGTAGGCAGTGCGCCCACCCTGGCAGGTGGCAGTAATTAAATTAATGGTTGATCGCGAGAAGTTCGTCACCCAATGAACGCTGCGGCCTATTGCTGCAGTGCCGCGTGTCTGCCACAACGTTGTCAGCGCTAATGCGTGCAGCCCACATCTCTCACTCACCACCGCCACGGATTAGCGCACTGCCTATAAGGCTGTGTTCATGGCAAGCATCCACTACTGGTCCTGTAATGTCCAAAAATCAGTGCGTGCCTTTTTGGACGTGTTATGAAGGAAAAACGCTAAGGCGCCCGTGTGCTGTGCGATGTCAGTGCACGTTAAAGATCCCCTGGTGGTCGAAATTATTCCGGAGCCTTCCACTACGGCACCTCCTTTCTTCTTTCACTCACTCCTTTATCCCTTCCCTTACGGCGCGGTTCAGGTGTCCGCCGATATGTGAGACAGATACTGCGCCATTTCCTTTCCCTAAAAACCAGCTATTATTATTATTATTATGCATGCGCTAAAAGGAACGCAGTACTGTGCGATGTCAGTGGCGTTAAAGAACACCAGGTGGTCTAAATTTCCGTAGCCCTTCACTACGGCGTCCCTCATAGCCCGAGTCGCTTTGGGACGTTAAACCCCATATACCCATCGCAGTTACGGAACGCTGATAGCGCTCTGCCAAAACACGTCTACCTGCGTCATGGAAGCTTGCTGCCTATGTGCGGCGCACCGGTAACCGTGGCGCCGCTGACATCACGTGCAAGCAACTAAATGTTTCAGCCAACCGCGGAATTCGCGCTGTGCAGTGACGGGCGCACTGGCAGTATGATTTGGTTCTGGCTCTACATCCTCCGTGGTGCGCTGTAGGCTGCATTTCAGGCTGCATGCTCTGTTTTACTTTGTCGTTATCACTATCACGTGGGTTCAGTGGCAGGTATGCCAGATTTACTTGAGGAAAGCCATTGGAAAGTTTAGATGTAATCAAACCTCGTGCCTTACCTTGGTGTAAATTCATCCCAAAATAGAGCACTCTTCTGATGCTTTGAGTGGTAGCTTGTTTCCTCCTGAAACAGAAGACGAGTGCCAGCTTCACGCTAAAGCTGCGGTGGAAGTATTGCAAGTATCTAAATTTAGAAACAACACCAAGCAAGAAATTTGATGCAGCTATAGGACAATAGGGTACATTGGTTTTCGCTGTGCGTTCCTTCGTCGCCAGTTTTGCGAACAAACTCAGTTCACGCAAGACACCGCCAAAAGAAGAGACCTAGCAGAGGCAGTGTAATCACCAAAATCTACAAACCTGCTTTTCGCCCAAGTCTTCCGTGGAAGGAGCTTTCCGCAAGGCGATCCTTGATAAAGATAAATCTGTTTTAAAGAGTTGAGTGATGGTCATGTCACGACGATCGTTTGATGCAGTGTCTTCCAAGTCACTCCGGTCACTTTGCCTCCTTTCCAAGCGGTGGCGTTCGTCTCTCACTCGAGACGACTTCGTGTCTTCTGGGTTTCGACGGTAAGCGTTTCTGGCTGCCGCGTCCTCATTCTCTCTTGTCGACCTAGCTCTGTCCAGCGTGGCACCGTCCCTGTTCGCTCGAGAAGTGGGTGGTTCGCCGTCAGGGAGGTCAGTGCGAACGCTCAGTGCGTTCTCTCTCGCTTCGTATGATAACCGACGCCTGTCGCTTGTCATTCTGCTGTCTGCAACCATCATGTCACTAAAATCGGCTGAACGGAAGTTCTGGTAGCGAGATTCACCGCAACGCTCGCGGCGGCTCTCGGTGCGCTGGGAAGCCAGGTGTAAATATCGCTGGACGTCATCACCCGGTGCCCTGTCTCGTGTAATGAAACCTTGCTCACGAACAAGGTGTCTCCCACTTGGACTTGCAGCCCGTGCGCGAGAGTCCACCAGTCTAGACAACCGGTGTCGGTTATCAGCCGTTTGCGGCAAGGCAGCGTCGCAGGTGCGAGTTGGCTGTCTGGCGTTGTATACTCGAATTGACGTCTCCCTCGTGTCCTGCCGATCAGGTATTCTGTGATCGGCGCCAACTCTCGCTCGCAGTGTGCTGACGGTTCGCGTATCGGCGTGACGTACCGAACTGGAGAGGCTTCTTCTCTCTTGAACATCACGGTTGCTGTCCCGCTCATCATTCCTGCTGTCACGTGTTCTGGAAGCGCGCTCGTGCTGACTCTCGCGCCTGCTTTCTTTGTCTTCTCGAAACTGCGTTCGTTCACGACGGCTGGAATACCTCTCCTGTGTGTCTGCGTACCGCTTGTCCCATACGTTCCCCATAGTCCGTCCAGTCAAAGAGCGGGCCGTCCTGATGCGCCTCCGGTCGATGGTATCAATGGCGTACCGCTCGTCCGGGGCAGAGCGCCTGGCTTCGCGGTTCCTGCTGCTTTGGAGTGAAGTACGAATATCCCTCGTCCTTGAATCCACGCGTTCGCTGTGCCTTAAGTCGCGCCTCTCTTCTTTGTCGTACTCGATGTTACCGTTTCTTACGGTCGACACGCTTAATGTTTGCGTGCTGTCCTCTCCTGGAGCCCCAGAAGATGCCCTTGCTTCCTCGCCTTTGTTGAGAGACACCCTCGCCAGACTGTCTCCCCGTGCAAGGGCTTCTAATAGGAGCACTCCGTTGCTTCGCGTTTGATGACGCACGGTACTCCGCGTGCTCCTTACGGTCCCTACTCTTGACCTGACAGACAGTTTCTTCGCTAAACCAATCAGACTGTTCAGGTGGTCCATGATCAGGTGGCTTTGCTGCATGGCGTCTCGAATGTAGCGGCCCCTGTCTTTTCCGTCGACTTGACGTCCTGAAAAGGTAGAGCTTACTGCGTCCGACCTTGACAAGCGATTCTTTTCGACACGATGTTCAAGACGTCGTGCTTCGACTCTTGCATCTATCCTCCGGCTGTTCTCTCTGGTTTCGTCGAATCTTGTGTGCCGTTCTGAATTCGAACTCGGCAGATCGACGTGACTTCGTGAACTGTCGGGTTTGTCCGTCTGCCTCCCGCGAATGTCAGACCTCTCGTCAGCGTTGCGCCTCTTCTGACTGGGAGTCAGCCGATCGCCTGAGCGAACCAGATCGCGGCTGTGTGACCTCACCGTTCTCCTCGAATCTTCCTTCACCCACGTCGGTGCGTCTTCTGTTCCCTGCCGTTCGCTGCCCGCGTAGACTCTTTCGTGGATGCCTTCCAGCCTCCTGTCCCTAGACTCGCGCTCATGTTTTCGCAAATCTGGCCTGCGGGACTCAACCCGAACGGCTCTTTGAGTGTGTCTGACATCTGCCCTAGCACTGCTGAGCCGTTCTCGTCTGCTCAGTCGTTCAAGGCTGGACAGAATGCGTCGTACGTTTCGCTCCGCAGTTTCAAAGTTTCTGGCGTTTTCCGTGCGAAACCGAAGGTACGATTCTTCGGTGCGTTCTCTTGAAGACCTGCTGGTACTTCGTACCATCTGTTGGCCGGTCCCGGCGTCGCGAGCGGAAAAGCCTGCCGACCGCTTGTCGGGTTCGTTGTCACTCAGCTGTGGTGTGTGCTGACGGCCTCGTTGGAGTGCCTTGAGGTCCTCCCGCCGCCTCACGTCTTTGGCCGTGGGACTGAAGCCCGTCCAGTGCTGGTCGAGGAGCACCCGGTCGTCCAGGTACGCTTGGCAGGGAATGGCGATCGCCACGAGGATGAACCACACCGGCGTCAGCATTCAGAGCTCGGCTTCGTCTGCAACGATCGCGACGAGAAAGATCGAAAAGAGACTGAGCAACAGGCTCGGTTTATCGACGCGTTCAGGTTTGGTCAAAACATTTGCTAAAACGAAGTCGCAGACGTGCCGATGACTGCATACCAAGGCGAATTTGTTGCACCACAAGACAGCTTTAGATTTGTTGGTTGTCTATACCGAGTGCCCCAGCTACAAGAGGATTTTCGAAAAGTGAAACCAGTTGAGTGGCGTTGACAGTCGCATGGCCTAGTCAGCAGTATTTTTTCGTTCTGGAAACTTAAGACTAATCAGCAAACTTTTTTAAATATTGGTGTCAAGAATGAAGTTTCAATGTGCAAGTTGTAGATTATCTTGAAACACAACCGGCTGAAATGTTTGCGCCAATTGGTATTCACGTAGCTGCTCTTACCGGCATGAAAAGGAATCTGTCAAAATACGGAAGTTACCACGTGACATCGGTACTACTTCAACGTCCCAAGACGTCTCGCAGAACGAAATCTCTTCTCCGGAGCGCTGTTCCCGACGGGACTTTGCGTGTGCTCAGGGCGAGAGATATGCGCCAGCAGCCGTCACGTGGTAGCTTTTGTATTTCGCGGGCTTTCTTTTAAAACCTTAAAGAAAGCCGCGTAACCGGCTCCTTGGCGCAAAATTTTCAGTCAGTTGTTCTTTAGCCTACGGCTTCTGAATTCACTCATTATTCTTGAGGTCACTAATTTTGACTAATTCGTATTTACTAATAACTTGGAGAAACGAAAAAAATAGTGCGAACTAGGCCCGCGACTCTCGCATTTTTTAAAACCTTTGCTACGTTTAGTGGGAGATCTTGTATTTCAAAATCTGCTAATTCGAACGTAAGTTTATTCGATCTGACGCTTGGTCACTGCTTACTAACCGGTGTCTCTTGACTCGAAGTCAGCATAATTCGAACAGCTAGATTATCGGTACACTTCGAGTTCGAATTTGGAAAAGGCATACCCTATGCCTTGAAAATAATTTGACAAAACGTGCATATAAATTATTAACTTCTCGAACCAAATTACCATTCTCATAAACACAAAAATGACGCTTCGGGATTTTTTTTTTTGGGTCCCTTGCGCACAATGTCGGGCTCGTAAATCCTTTTGCGGGATCCGTGAGCCGCACGCACGTAGTAGAATCGCTGTAAGCACAAAGTAGAAAGCCTGGCTTCTGACGAACATTTGTTCACTTCATTGTCTAAGTTTCGCCATATGGGTAGTTCGGTATTTTCTAATACGTTTCATAGAAGAAACGGTTCACACGTTTCATAGATGGCATTCCGCCTCCGTTTAAATGCGGTCGGGACTGGAACTAGGACTTGTGATTTGCGGAATTTAAGGCGCTAAAGAACATTTCTGAGGCACGAGTGCTTGCATCCAGTAGTATTCAAGTGCAGTCGGCATTTTCACTTTTTATTTATTATAGTTGCGTATTTTCTGCGCCCTTCTGTTCCCACCTTTCTCTCGCAAAGCCCCTTCCCAGCGCAAAGTACCGTGTCAGCGCGCCGCAGCGACCGCGTTTAACTGGAGGGGGATCCGGAGCCCTCCACTACGGCGCCTCTTTCTTTCCTTATTTCACTCTCTCTTTACACCCTTCCCTTACGGAGCTGTTGAGGTGCCCACCGAGAAGTAAGATAGTTACTGCGCCAGTTTCTTTCTTCAAGAACCAATTTTCAGTTTTTTTAAAAACCGAACCCGATCACGGCGGCTACGTTTTTATGGAGGCAAAACGCTAAGGCGCCCGTGTGCTGTGCGATGTCAGTGCACGTTAAGGATCCCCAGGTGATCGAAATTATTCCGGAGCCCTCCACTACGGCACCTCTTTCTTCTTTCACTCCCTCCTTCATCCCTTCCCTTACGGCCCGGTTCAGGTGTCCAACGATATATGAGACGGATACTGCGCCATTTCCTTCACCCAAAAAACTAATTTTTATTATTATTATTATTATTATTAAAAACTGTCAGTGCTGTTAAAACGGCTGCTAAATTATCTGCCTTTCATTAAAGAGCTTCTATCTCTCTCTCTCGATACGCAATTGCCCAGAGCCTCCTCAATGCCTTGTCTAAGTGCAACGAGGCCATCACCCTGCAAGTTTTCACAGGTTCGCTGAGAACAGCTTTGAGAGATACACTGTACTTTAGGAAGTAGGACGACAGTTGGGTCATTAAGAATTGTTTTGCAGCAAGAGCAACGTACGGCACGTGTTTTCTGCGCGTTCTGCGCGAGTCGAAGACGAACCAGGCGTTCCGAGATGTGCGCAAAAATTCAATAAACCCAGAGCGTCATTCGACGCATACTGTTTCAGTGCCTCGTTGCCAGAATTATGCGCCGGACATAGACCGAAGTCTACGCAGTCCGGTCGCGTTTAAGCATGTCCGTGCTGCTGATTTCATGCTTAGGAAACAGACGGTTTTCAGCGCCCGCGGTGAAGTACTGAAGGACAGCGCTTACCTTTTCTGAGGAAGAGATGCCGCCGGAACGGAGAACGCCGAATACAGCTCTGAGTCTCCGGGCCAGCTTCTTTTATATAGGCGCCGCGTGCCTCGGGTGGACGTCGCTGGATTTTAGCCGCGCAGTTATCTCGGCCAGCACGCGCGGCTTAAGTAAACGTCCCATCCGAAAAGCTAAGAACGAGCTCCATCGGTCTAGTGTATAAGTGGCTCCTGCGGGCATTAACAAGTTGACCGTGCCAGAAATACTCCGTTGTTTGCGCTTGCTTGGACAAGGGATTACGGCCTGGGCCATTGACGTACGCGGCTTCTTGGAATCGCGGGCTGTTGACGCTGAGAACGGACGGCGTGCAATGCACGGGACACGTTTCGCGGCTGGGAGTACAGTTTGTAGATTCGGTAAACCCTTGACAAGCCGGGCTAACACACTGCAGCACTCCATTTCGCTTGTAGCACTGCAGGCGGGGAGTGCAAGCAGGATACGTGTCTGGCTTGGAGCACAAGTGGGCCACGTGCCATGTTTTTGTGAATGCTTATTTAATGCTGGTGTCCATGCGTCCATGGACGAGGCGGCTACTTTAGAAAGGAAATACATTTGTTCGGCATATTATCGCGTTATTTTTTCATCCTTATATAGCGAGATGCCCGAACAGAGCTGTGCACGGGCTCGGGCCATTTGGAGATTCTCCCACTCGGGCTTGGGCCGGGCCCGGGCCAGGCTTTCTATGTCTCGGACGGGCCGGTCGGGCTCCCCGACCTCGACTGCGTACCTTATGCGAAAGTATGCTTGTCGTCTCGCATGTAGGTACAGCAGGAAGTGCAATGTATTTATTCATCAAAAATGGAATCTACAGGGACGGGAGAAAAGTACAAACGCTAACAAAAGGCAAACGAAAGCTAGCGGAGGCTCGGAATGCGTTTTCGGTTCTACCAAGTACCGACGGTGTGGAAAAGCCGCCGCTTGCAGGCGCCTCCCAGTAAAAAAGCTGAGAAGGGAAGCGTTTGGGAAGCGAAAAGAAGTCTGTGTACGGCGCACGCGGGGTCGCCTTTGCCACACATACAAATTAGCCAAGCGGCGGCGTATAGGGGGCTTTTCCAATGGGCAGTGGTATTGCTTGAAGATTTGTCGTTGACCGAAGTCGACAGGAAGCAGACGTCGTCACTGCCCATGCTAGAAAGGTCACTGTTTTCTTTCAGCAGCACCTTAGAAACGGGCCGGGCCTTAACCCGGCCTAAGACCGAGTCGGGCCGGGCCGGGCGAACTCAGGCTTCTTTAGCGTCGGGCCGGGCCGGGCCGCCTGTGGTAGTGTAGGGCCCGGGCTGGGAGCGGGCTCAGAATTGCGGCTCGTGCACAGCTGTATGACGGAATGCCCGACTTCACACTTCTTTTTTGTTTAAGGTAGCTTGTTCTCGAGAAGGCAGTATGAGCGGTGAAGCGTTATTACCAACCAGATATGGTTTCATAGTTTTTGTAAATGTAGCTTTCCCTCAAGGAATAATAGGGCGCGGAGAAGCACGATTTACAGGCAAACTTCCACAGCTTCATCGTTTTTTTTTTTTTGAGGTGGCTTTTTTTCAAGAAGCTAAAATATGAGGTGAAGCATGATTTACAGGCAGGCTGTCAATTCTAATGTCGGTCCCACACACGAGAGACCAAAACGTACCTCGAAAACTACTGGTTCTTGCATCTTGCGTGATTATCCGTAGAGTATGTGCTCGTGAACCTGTCCACTGAATGTTCATTTACATTTTGTTTTGTTTTTCTGGTGGATGCCTTCTATCAAGGAGCTCTGCTGGAGCTGTGTTTGCTACGTTCGTCAAATAAAAAAAAAAAACGTCCGGTATTTTTGGATTTACCTTCATCAGTGGCTAGCGGGACGCACTTTATGAAGCATGAAAAGTTTTTAGCTTCCATTCTCGGCAAACTGCGGCAAACATCGTCCAGGAACCGCAGCGAATTATGCGAAGAACATCACACAGAACCTGAAGTGAACTTTGCGAAACTTTCCGCAAGCGCGGCGCACGCCATCTGCGCCAGGGTGATGCGCGTGCCGACAGGTGAGTGAGAAGACGTGTATCCTAGCTTGGGGCTTAACAACGAACAGACCGGGAGCGTCTATAAAAGGCTGCTCGGCACCGGTAACCACTGCGTGTCGCAGTTACACGTTGCGTTTTCGAACGAGCACTAGCGCACGACTCCCGGGTCAATACCAATGTCGCCCACTGCGTCGAACCAGCAGGGAAACGCGCAGCACTCTGAGCCGTTGTCTTCGGGAAGTAGCCGTCCTAGAATGTTCCTTAATGTTGCAACAACACCGCTATACTATCAAGAATGCAAATCGCGATGTGGTGAGCTCAAAAAGGAGCTCTGTACTGGGCGAGTCTGTGACGGCTTACCTGGTGAGTAGTATTCCTTAAATGTGCCTATTGCTCTTAAAAGTTGCTCTTTTGCTTGTAAATGCAGAAAAATTCAAGCGAGTGTCCACTATAGCTGAGCGATAGTGTCTGTCCGCTACCTTGTGTTTAGAAAGGGCCGCTGTATAGCTATTTTCCTACTTTGTAAGATTTGCCAGTTTTATTCCCCGTAAAATACTTCAGGCTGTGAGGGGGGGAGTGCACAGTGGAAGACTCTTAATGTCAGGTCTTTCTTTCGCTACTTTCTTTTTTTTTGTTCACGGTGGGTGTGATTTTATCTTTGCTTAAAATGATATCCAAGTTTTTCGGGGCGCATGGGCCAGCTGCAACAAGCAGTGCTGTTGCACGGCCCATTGGCATATGTAACGAGGACAGCGTGCAGCCGTGATTTAGCGACACTATTAACAAGCAATAGAAACATGTAGGAAGAGAACAAGGCGGACTATCAATGATGTGAGAGTAGCACTTCCCGATATGCATTGATGTGGATTGCTTGTTTGGCGCATTTCCTGTGGTTCGCGATAGCAGGGGTTCTTCACAACCCACCAAAGTGATCAATGGCCATCAGGGAAGTAACTCGTAATCACCAAGTGTGGAGGCGACAAGGCAATCATGAACGTGTACCAACCACGCAGTGCAGAATTGGAGAGAAGACACTGTACAAATAATATCTTCAGACTTGAAAAGGAAAATAAAGGGCTCCAGCCCGTGCCACCGAGTATAATGGCCTAATTACATTCCTTAGGGTGGGCAATAGAGATGAGAGAAATGGTGCACTGCTCACATATGACACTATACAGAGTGAGGTTAGAAAGCAGGACCTCTCCCACACCAGCGATTTATTGTAAGGACACTACAGAGAAGCATAAAAAATTTTTGATACCATTTGATGCAAGATGCCCACTTTATTGACTGACGTTTACACATTGAGTTTAAGCAACCTGTTGGCGCTGAAATTTGTAGCACCTTTGATTGTCTCCTTTGATAGTCCACTTTAATCTGCAATATCTCCTTCTCAAGCAACTCACACAGCATTGATTCCACATGTGGAAGTGGTTTCAAATCAGCAAAAATTCCAGTTTTGTTCAGAGGCTCCACACCCTATCCTGAGCCTCTGAGTAAGCGCACTGTGTGTGCAGGTGATACGTCCAAATGCACTTTTCAACCTAAGCACCAGCAAATAAAAACAATCCAGGCAAATAACACACACTTTATTTAATAAAAAAAAAAGGGGGAGGCCTTTTCGGATACCTAGAGTAGGAAAAAATAATATTTCACAGCCGCTCTTTGACTGCATGCATTGCGTATGTTATGTGCGTGCAATCCACCCAGCTCCAGGAGCGAGTCAGCGGATTGTACATTGTGCCATGTATGAGCCGGACGTAGCAGCCACCTGCAAATAGAACGCACAGTGAACATATCATCATCACGTGTTCGCAGTAAGAGCCAACCCGCAGCCACCTCGGAGCGCACGTGTCACACCGGAAGCTCAACGAGTCAGCTCACCCATTAAGAATTGATTAAAAGAATCAAGAGAAGCTTCACTTCGATTACTACGAATCCATACAAGAGCGATGTCATTCTGAAAGTATTTCTCCTAACGACGCAACACTAGTGAGGTAGTTAAGGAAGAATATTTAGCTTTTGCAGTTTCTCAGCTCCACTCTCTCCTTCGTTTTCGAAAACATCGACTACCGCTTGCGGGAGCAATGTCCTGCCCTTCAGGACTGCAACTATTTGCCGCTGCCCTCCGCAACAGGGTCTTAAAAGAACGTCTTGCTGGGCAAGTTGTTAACTGTTCATCTTTAGTTACAGGCGCGAAAAAAGACACAACACAAGGCAGAAAGGACCGCTCCATCCAGTCTTTCTGCTTTGTGTTGAGTCTTTTTTCACGCCTGTAACCAAAGATGAGCAACAGTGTCGGCACCAGGAACCGCGCTGAGGAACGCGAGCGGTGACATCACAATGCAGAGGCTGCCTGCAGATGGAAAGAAACGGTGAGAAATGGAGACGAGCTTACTTTGCGCTCCGTTCACGAGCAGTAGGCAGTGCATGAGTTTGTGTAACTCAACTGGCTAAATGTTGACAGCGATGTACTACTCTCGCTGTCGCTGACTGCTCGCCATATTCAAAGCCACTTTAGCATGCTTCAGACCCAACTTAGCCTGAAGTTGTCGCTGGTGTTGACCATGAAGGCTTATACAGAACACGGGTTCGTGTGAGAGAAACGAAACTGGAAAATTTCTTTGTAGTCCATTTATGCATCCAGGGATCTGAAGCACACAGCTATAACTGTTCTGGTCCAGCTACCCAACACTTAAAAAGCAGGGACGGACTACTTTACAGAACCTCTTGCATGTGCTAAGGCAGTGCAGTTATTAAGTTTGGGTTTGTGTGGTACCTGTGCTTTGTTCATGAATTCTCATGAACAAGGTTGAAAGCGCAGTAAAAAACAATGTACAGTGAATAGTGATGTTCACAATTTTTTCTTGTGCCCTCCAGCACCATAGTTTGTGTGCCCACATGCCCGCACTCGAAGAACAGAGTGTTCCTACAAAAAATTGCTATCAGATTCGACAGTACGATTGCTTTCATTTTTGTCCAGTTTTTTTAAATTGCTTTGCAGCTGTCATGGAACAGCTAGATTATTGTTACCATGTGCGAGTACAAAAAGTGTACTGAATACTTTTGTCCTGAGTGAAATTTCTTTTAACAATTCACAATGATAAAAAAATTATTTACAATCGAAAAGCTATGTTTTGTCTTTCTGAACTTTTTAAACAATGACAAGCAAGCAGTTAAAATAATTAATACAGCAGAAGACTAAAATAAGCTTTATTATACTCAGTTAACTTAGGCTCACTGTGTGTGGTAAGCCTTGGTGACGAAATAAGATTGTATTGCATCAGCACGTTTTCAGAGCACAAGTGCAGCATGCAAAATTCACAGGGATATCCAATTATTTACCTTATGCGTTGGCAAAGCGATACCATTAGAAGCTGTTGATGCTTTATTAGAAGTGATGTTACTTCCCTCCAGGCAATAAGAATTATGCGGTCTGGCAACGTCGCTTCCCACCGGCCAATGAGCAAATTTCAACGACACACATTTTTTCATGATGAGTAAGCCAGGAACTATGAAAAAACCCGGGACAGTGCAAACAGTTCAACAAACACAGTCTCTTTACTATAACCTGCTCTTTTCAGGGCATTTCCTGGAAGCACTGAGAACACTACAGCTTAGCAGAATGACAGCCACATATCAAAATTGAACCACTGAGCTTCCATAACACTCTAGGGCCCACTCTAGGGCCCGTTTGCACAGAGCCAATTATACGTTCTAGTAGTAGTCTAGACCCTTCAATGGATTAATGGAAGGAAAAAGTATGTGACTGGCTCCCTTTGTTGGTGGACACCTCAACTGCGCTGTAAAAAAAAGGAAAACAATAATGTTGTCTAAAAGCTTCGGCTGCCAACCAGCTGCCAACCAGAGTTTGTGTTTGTCCATTTGTGTTGGCACTTTTACTCCTTCGCATCCCTGCACCACAGCAGCACTAACTCTAAAGTCGGCGGTCGTGTTTTTTTTCTCTCTCTCAAGGCCCGGTTGAGGTCTCCACCAAAAAAGTGGCCGAGTTATACACCTTCCCTGAAACCTAGTGGAGGATATGGACTGCAAATAAGGCTAGACTGGAAACTCATTTGCTTCATGCAAGCGGGCTGAAGTTACACCAAATGCCTTCAACAAGCTTTGGCAGTGTACGCTATTACTGTACACAGAAAAAAAAAACAGGGGAATGAAACTTACATGACTCTAAGGTTTCCTCCATTTGTTCCGGAGGCACAAACATATTCCAGTCATGGAGGCCAGATGGTACAATGCGAAATACATACTCCGCAGCTATCTTGGCTATTAGGAAGGACGGAACTGTGCGGTTGATGGTTGTGAAGAAAAGGGAGCCACCATCCTGGCACCACAAAGGAATGAAATGAACTCATTGTATTTTCTGTCTTAAACATGCGGGACAAAGAAAAGCTTTCCAACTGTAGCTTCAAGGGCGCAATTTACCATCATGCGTAGCATGTAATTAAAAATAATGATAATTTTTTGTTTAAATTTTTGGACCATGCAGTTCACTGCTAAAAACTGGTGCCTCATTATGTTAAGCATTAAATGCTACATATATATTGCTTTGAGAGGCATTATGTGGATGAAGCTAGTAGGTTGAAATCATTAAAGAATACGGAAAAGACTATATCGCACCAATCAACAACTCTAGAAAGGCACATCAAGAGCCAAAATGCAACTCTATGCCAGATATTTGCAAAACGGCATTTCATGTGTTTTACCACAATGTCCAACCTGAGGTGCCTATTTCTTCTTGCTGTGTGCAATAATGCTTTTGCATGCTGCCACATATGCAGCTATGTGCAGTACGCTCTTAATAAAATATTGTCACTTCATTCAGTTAATCCTAGCAACTATCAGAACAATGCAAAGAGTGAGTGAACATCAGTGAATAAGAATGCAAGCACATAAATAAAAAGATATTATGTATTGTATCAAGACATATTCTGTATTAAACGAGATGGGCAGCTTGCTAGTTAAAAACATAGTTGACTTGTTATTACTTATGGGTTTCTTCACCAGGAATGCCAGTGAAGAGCTCCAGAAAAATTTCATTCACACAGGAACTTGTCAACTGCACTGAAACCTCAATTTTTGCACTTTACTTCCATTGAAATGTGACCGCAATGGCTTGATGTCAACTTTGTGAATGATCGGCTAAAGTACCAATTGGCTCTTGCTCAATTTACAAATCAAACCCTCATAACCAGTTTAGCAGAGCAGTTGAGTTTGCCATGGTGCACATAGCAAACTCAACAACAGCAAAACAGCAACATCTAAAATGATTCTACAAGGAAGTCGTATGAGGTATGTTGCAGCTATCTCTAACACAGCAGTTTGCTTTGTCTTGTACAAAGATGGTTGGTCATACTAACTGGAATACAAACATTAAAAGTCTGAAGTTTTAGAATGCTTGTGGTTACAATTACAGCTCAGAACATGCAATACAATCATGGTAAAAAAAATAAGCAATAGCCAATATGAAATGTGTGTGACCTTATGATCAAGTCATCTTTAGTGTAAACTATGTTTTCAGCACCACAGGAGACGCAACAAGAAAAAATAGGTAAAAGATCACAGGCCAACAACTATACACTCGGGGTCCATAACTAGTGCTTCTATACTGTTTCGAATAGCTCCCTTCTTTATCATACACTGCAAACTGGCCAACACACAAGCTCGTTGGCTATCACCACACTGGCATGCTTTTGGTTTGCACAACATCGTGCACATACGGATGCCTGCACTGATGCAAACTAAAGTGCATATTGCCACAAGCATGCCTCTTCTGTACCATTCCCTTTTTTCTTATTCATTCCAAGGCAAAGTGAAGTGTGCAGAGTCGGTAGCGAGGATCTGCCTAACAGCCGCACAGGGAAGCTTTGCGGGCAAGCCGCAACATTTTATCCACCCTTCCCTGCAGCATGAACCATGATAGACATGGACACCTTATGATGGCTCACCTCTGTCAGCTCAACGCAGGACTTGACAAAGTTTGAGTAATTCTGGACGTGTTCAACAACTTCACTGGCCACAACTGCATCATACTTCACACCATGCTCCAAAAGGGCACTTATTTCAACAGCTTTGTAGGTTATGTTATTTTTAATTTCAGGATCTCGGTCTGCATGTGCCCTGGCAACTTCTATGCTTCCAGGTGTAGGGTCTATTCCAGTCACTGTTGCACCTAGCCTTGCAAGTGGCTGAAAGGAAGAAAGGACTGTATGTCAGAAAGCCTGCTAGCACAGCACACAGAAGGCTTAACGGGTCATGAAATGGACAAACACACAGTAGATGTCGTAGTGGCATTAAGTCTGTTTCGAGCGTTTTTCTGGATTGGAGATGACACACTGATGCAGAAAGTGCACCCATATATAGCTGTATATCATAACATGTATAACATGTGTACTACCTTTCCTAGGAAAAATTCGTCGGGCCATTTGGACCATGACAGAAAATTAGCAGCACAACAGAGGGGACACAGAAGAATAGTCAGCGTTGGTGTGTCTGCTTCTTCAACTATGTCCTGTCTGTTGCGCTGCTAATGACTTTCCTAGCGAGAAAACAGAACACCAAGCACACAAGAATGCCAGTGAAGCCAGTAATTCAACACTTATGAAGGCTGTAGCCACAACCGCTATGCATGGGACAAAGAAAACCGGTTGAGGTGATCACACTTCTTGTTTAACGCAACTGTTCCACGTAATGATCAACACTTTAAGAACGGCACTCCAGGTTTGATAAAGAACGCGCCAGAAAAAATAAGTGAAGGGAAAGCACTTGCTGCTGGCTGATAATTGGCATATGTCCCCACATACCTCGGAAAGCAAACCGCCACCGCAGCCGACATCGAGGATTTTCAATCCTAGCAGCGGTTTCGTCCGAGACGTAGGGGATGGTGGCTCGGCCGACCTGCGAGTCTGCAGAAGTCCGTCTCTAATCAAAGGGACCCGCAACGCGTTCATTCTCGCCAGGGCTGAGAATTCGCCTTCTGGGTCCCACCATTGATGGACAAGTGCGTCGAATTTACTGCGGTTTTCTTCAAAAACTGTGGATTGAGATAGCCCTGTAGAACTTGCTTCTGCGCACTTGTGCCTGAAATAAACAGATGGGCACTCATGTCTCGACTATATACATATATATATATTTAATGCACTAAGTTTACCTCGTTTGAGCCAAGTTTCCTCCCAAGTTTGCTCTCGCGCAAGATATCAATGTTGTTCTTAACCGCGCCAACATGATGGCCGCAAGTAATACTGATAAAATGACACTTTCCGATTCACGTTTGTATTTGAGAATCAAACACTGGCGCTTTCAGCACGGGTGCACAAACTCAATTACAACGATCGGTAAGAGCACGGAGGAAGGGAATAAGAGTTTCCTCCATGAGCTCGAAACCACTCCATACCAACGTTGCCGGAAACAACAACCAAACAACAAAGAGCACATGATTTGCAGTGTTGCTGGGCGGCTGCCGACTTGCCGCCGATAGTAGCGTTTCAAGTGATGGCGCTCCCTGTTCAGTCAGTTGGCTAGTTCACCGTCGCAGCGTCGCCAGCGTCGCCGGCGTCGCGTTGTATGGTTGCAGGATAGCGGCGAGACAACAATCGAGACTCTTTCAGCGTTCGTTTCCTCGCTTGTTGTTGTTTGGTGCGTTCTGTGCCCTCACTGGGACAAACTGATCGGCTGCTGCCAAGTGTAAGCGAAACTTAGCGCTGCATGTGCTTTGGAGATTTACGAAGTGAGGGATGAAGGCGGCGGGTGCGCGTGTTTACACGTTTGCACCGTGACATGCTTCGTGAATCATTGGTAAACTGTGAAACGACTGATGTGCTGTTTGCGCGATCTGTGGAATTTTTCGCTCCAGATAACTCTTGCTGTCGTCGCATGACTTCGCAATCTTTGCTGTTTTGCACTAATTAGGCGTTGTTAGAGTTGTACTCGCCAGCGCAGTACTCGTGACTGTCTTGTCTGTTACAGGCGCATGACAGCGCGTATCGCTGGCTCGACGCATTTCTTGAAAAGCTCTGCACTTCCATTGTTTTAATATTCTGTGTTTTACCCCCATCAGATGGCGGAAGATAGAGAAGTTCTACGCGAGGTATGGGACGGAAGGCTGCCTGTGTGCTTCAGGCTTTCAGAGCAAGAAGTCTACACAATGCAGCAGCCTGACCCTTATTACGTAAGCATTGCTTGTTGCATCTCTCATCGTTTAGCAATATGTGAAAATTTTATTGAAAACATCGCATAGTTGACTTAAACGGTCGTATGTGCCTTTTCTACAGCTAATGATTTCGAGAATAACTTACTTCCCCTTGGTGGTTGACAAAGTTCACAAACACTTCTCCAGACACATTGAAGAGCGATATCATGGAAATGAGATGTGGCTGGAATACAACGGTCAGCCTTTGAAATGGTAAGAACTTTATGTGGGTTATTTGCAGCAGCTCTTAATGGTGAGCATTAATACTGCCGTGCACTAAGTTTCACTTTCACTTTTTTTAATATTCATTTCAGGCATATTCCAATAGGAGTACTCTATGACTGTTATGCCAGTGATTCTATGTTACCATGGAATATTACAGTTCGCTTCCAGGTAACGGACTCCTTGTGATGTTTTTATGCTTTTACAAACTGAAATGACTGAAACTTTGGTTGCTGTTATTTACCATGCTTGTATATGTTTTGCATCTGTGGTATCTTTTAGGAATTCCCAGAAAAGCAACTCCTACACTGCGGAAGTCGAGCAGTTGTTGAGTCCCACTTCATGTCTGCCATCAAAGAAGCAGACATGCTGAAACACCGCAGCCATGTAGTCAGTACAATGCAAAAAAAAGATCACAACCAGCTTTGGTTAGGTTTAGTGAACTCAAAGTTTGATCAGTTCTGGGCAGTCAACAAGAAACTGATGGAACGTGTCGGTGGAGAATGCTTCAAGCATATTCCCTTTCGGCTGTACACAGTAAGTGCACGTAAACTTCCCAAAGCACAGCAAAGAGATACAGCATGAAAGAGGGCACAGTGGGAGACACAGACTGTCCTGCCTCTGCCATGCTGTATCCTTTTGCTACGTCACACCAACTAAAGTGGCACCTTAGTGAATTCATGAAACGTATTTGTTTATTGAAGCTAAAGGCAGTGTTTTGTCTGCTTCATTCAAAGAGTGGGTCTTTAAATGTGTAATGTTGTGACATTTGTTCTTGCATTGCTTGTATTTTGAGGTTAAAATTGTTCATTAACCAGAACTGTCTCAGCTGCCAACTAATATATTGATGCCACTGCTTGTGCAGACGAACACGTCTATCAAGAAAAGAAAGAAATGTTGTAGAAGCGCTCCTCCAGGGCTGTGCCACTGCTGACTCTTGGCCGCTTAACGCCAACGTGACTCTCAGCCGCTTTATGCCAACGTGACAATATGTTCTTTTCTTGTGCATTAGCAAAGGGCCAGTTGGAGCTATGATTTGTTCATGTCACTATGTGTGTAATTTATATCTCACCTGCTAGGGCCGTGAGTGAAGATAATTGCAGTATGTCAACTGAAATCGATGCCCTCTCCTCTCATTCATTGTATGATTGTTAGCACAGAAGCCACAGTGCATACCATAATTTATCTGTCCTTTGCCTTACACACCCTTTTATTCACAATACCTTAGGCTGACAGCACTCTCGTACAAAAGCTAGTCTCACCAGTGACTCCTGCTGGGGAAAAGGCAACACTAGAAACACTGTTGCAGCAAGTGGCACCTGAGGTTCTTATTGGCGGTAAGTACCTTCATGATGCGTAGATGTTTGCTTTTACATATTATCTGCAACAGACAGTGGTAGGGTTTCCATGTTTTAAATATTTAGATTGCATATTTATTTTTATTGGCTGCTGTTGAGTAGCCTTCAAAACAGATATTACAGAAAAAACAGCTCATTTGTGTGGCATATGTATACAAGCAGATGACTCTCTTGTATCCGCAGTGTTTGTTTTTTGCCGTAAGGAAAAACAGTTATATCTTTTTACTGGTGGTGTGATAAGGTTTTGACTGCTTCTTGCTGTGCTGATGGCAGCAATAGGTCCAAGTAGTCAAATTGGCTAACATCTCCTGGCTACCTGTTTGACATGATTTGGCATCATGTAATCTTAGTTGTATTCGGATGTCAAGTAACAGGTGAAATTTGCCTCCTTTAATGATTTATGCATCAGTTAGCAAGCCTTCTTTGAGAGGGCACTTTCAAGAAAGAGTTTGTGAGCAGCACAATATATGTGTGGAGTTTTCAGAATGTCTGCAGTTCCAGGGTACAATGGTTCATCCTAACAGAGTTGATTTAGAGACTTGCAAATTTTGTCAGGTAGATCACAACATGAGAAGATGCAAGAGTGTCAATTAACACTTGCTTGATTACACTAAGAGCAGTTAGTAGAGGCTATCCTTAAGACCCTTCTCATTCTTTGCTGGTTTCCTTTAGCTCTTCTGCACTTTTGTTAAACTGCAGCTATTTTCAGGTATGAAGGTGACTTCCTGTTGCTTTTTTAACAATAAACTCTAAAAAAGGATTATGTGAGCAACAGACAGGTGCACATGAAGGAAAGCTTTCATTGGAAGTGTTCTAGAAGGCAATCCCCCCCCCAATGTTGTGATAGATGTCTCTTCAAATCCCTTATCATTTATCAGGGTGCACTTTTTCAAGTTGCAAGGAAAGTACTGATATTAACATGACTGTTCTATCATATTACCTGGTTTTCGTAGTTATCTTATTCCAGTCTAAGAAGAAGGATTGCACTACATATTATTGGCGAAAAATTTGGGAGCATACCGTTACTTGTATAAAGATGTGGATCAGTGAAAACAATATGGGATGCATTTTGTGTGCGCAAGCTTTCACAACAAACAGTTTGTTGTGACTCCTTTTCATGACTGCTCTCACATTCTGTGATACAGCGCAGATACAAGGACGAAGAAAGACAAGACACCACAGCGCTTGTCTTTCTTCGTCCTTGTCTCTTTTCGCGCTGTATCGCAGAATGAATTACCAACTAGCCCGATCTGCCACTCTTGCATGCTCTCACATGCACATAACAACATGTATACCTTACATTCTTCTGAAGCCTCTTCTCTGCTAGCATTCGTCAGTTGCCACAGAAACATTCAGATGCGTTATTGAGAGCTCACGGTGCTTGCAATTGCCCTTGAAGTGCTTTGTCGAGCTTTGTTATCATACGGTTTCGCTGTCATAGGACTGTCATGCTAAACACTGAGTGTAGTGTATGCTGCCACAGCAGCTATATACTCAGTGAAATAAGAAAGGAAAGGTGCAATAATTAGGAGTGTTCTGCACTACTTAGGAGGCGATGTAAATGCTTGTCATACTTGCCTTCCCATGCACTTTATTCACAAAGCCGTGCACAAGACAGCAGAATAAAAAATGAAAGAAAAGAAGCTTTCGTGCAGCACAGGAGAGTTTTCATAGTCACCCGCATTGAAGATGTGACTGCTGATTGAATAGTTCGTACTTTTCTGCAGTGATAATTGTATGAGGGGCTCTCTCAGGGGTGAACGGTGTTGCTGTAGGCATTGCTGTTGGTGCTGTGGTGTGTATGGCAGAACTGAACCTACCTCTTCATTCACAATAACTGCCCAAGAACATTTCCCAGGTTCCTTAAAAGTGACAGCTTTTCTTTTCTTTTTTGCTGCCCAGATGGGGCCAAGCACATGGTTGTCACACATGGAATTCAGGTGCCACTAGACACACCTCTGCAGTGGATGAGTGAGCACCTCAGCTACCCTGACAACTTCCTCCACCTCTGCATCCTGCCATGCTCATAGCATGTGCGAACCTGCTCGCCAGAGGCATTTTAAAAATTTTATTGCATCCTACACGGGCGCAGTGTTTCCTGGAGGCATGGACAAAGCAAGCTTATGGCATTGGACAAGTGGGCTCAAATGGGCAGGAAGTGCATCTGAATATAAGCGCATCTGACAGCTGTTCTTTAGGACTTTTGAAATGCATTCTTACGAAGCATGAGATTTCTTTTACAAGCATTTTTTTATACTGTGCTGTTTTCTTTTCATGTCATCCATAGGCTGGTACTGCCATTATCTGGCTGTGCTTTCATTGTGGATGGCTGTGCATACATTGTAGTTGTAAGGTAAGCAAGCAACTACTAGCAAAACAAGAAACGAGCCTGACTGAAATTTAATTGCCCTTACTACAGGGTTTGCTTGGATCTGTGATCAGTTGCAAGCGCATGGATAGCCCACATTTTTTCACTTACCTGGAGGATAAGTGCATTCCTCACTGATAAATGGAACACAGAAACTTATTTCTGCTTATATGCTGTCAACATTTATTTTTTTCAAATGCTGAAATAATTGGTACACATTTTGTGGTGCTTGAAGAGGGCTGACAGACACCATATATACAAAGATGTATAGAGCTTGAGACATAGTTTTGAAGCCTGCTTTAGTCATATGTGTTGAAAGTTCTTTGCCACCTTGAATTATGAGCCACTCTTTATTTCTACATAGGTGTCTCAAACAATCATTTCTGTCACAGTCAGTTTTAGGTACTTTTAAGAAAGTGTGTGATGTAGATGTTTGGATTGTGGTTATGTGTAAATTTGTTTCATTACCACACTCAAATTAAAAAGGGATGTTTAAATGGTGTTTGTTTTAAATGATGTTCGTTTTAAAAATGGTGTCTTTGTATATTTTGCTCGTCTCTTTGGTGCGGTTCATTTCTGCATCGTCAAAATAGTATGTGTCATCTTACTGCGCAGAATGTGTGGTTTACACATTGTTTTTTATTTATTTGTCATGTTATATTTCAGATTAAAAAAACTTGCTTTATAACAGATGTGCTGCAAAACTCACATTTAGTCTGTGATTCTGCAAATAAACAAATCAGAAGTTCTGTGTGCATGTGGAAAGACAGCGGAACTGCACTCTATAACAAGTACATTCAGAATGTCCATTGGAGTTTTGGAAAAAAAATATCAAATATAACTAAGGCCTCTAATTTTCTGTAAAAGAACATCATGTTCATTAGCACATTCTTTTACAAGAGAGTTGAAGTGATTAGATTAATAGCATGCCCATCATTCTGTCATTCCATATTGACAAAACCAAGTCCACTGCCGCGATGGCTCAGTGGTTATAACGCTCGGCAGATGACCCGAAACGGACATAGGTTCGATCCCGGCCATGGCGGTCGCATTTCGGTGGAAGCAAAATGCTAAAGGCCAGAGTACTGTGTGATGTCAGCACACGTTAGAACCCCGGTTGGTTGAAATTTCCAGGACCCTTCACTATGGCGTTCCTAATAGCCTGAGTCGCTTTGGGATGCTAAACCCCCATAAGCACCAGAAAAAACCATGTCCACAACTAAACTGTGAAAAGAATGTGGCTGCTGTATTAATTTTCAAAAGACGCTCAAATCCACGATTTTTCGTATAAAACTAGGGGCCGTACTCATAGGATGCACTTTGTAGATAATGCATAATACATAGTCATTGGACACATTTTGAGTGCTAACCTTCTCTTTTTTACTCTTCCTTTAAATGCTTGTCCAAAGAAAATGAGCCGCTGTCATGTTACTCGTGACTGTAATTGCCTTTGGTTTGATTCTAACTGGACCAGTGAGCTAACTTGGGATTCAGTGTGCATTGTATAAATTTATACTTTGCAAAATTTATAGTGCGGTAAGGGGCAACAAGTTGGACATTACTCAACGCTGAGACAGTTTCTGCAAATATGCCTTCATTTTTTTTTAATTGATTACAGCAACGGCTTTCAGATACAGTTTAAATGGTAATTTAAGTATGATATGGAACTAACTTTCGGAACTCACCTTTCAGAAATAAAGCCCAGATTCTAAACACTCAGCATGGTGTCAAAATACTTTATTCAAAGTAGCTGAAGCCAACATTCAGGTAAGAGTACTGAGCTATATAAAGTTATTAACAGATCATTGCTTGTCACCGAGGGCTTTGGAAAACAAAGAAAAGCAAGCACTGAAACACACAGCTATACTAAAATGAATTCGTGTTCATCATGCTAATAACAACCAAGGTAAAATGACATGCATGCTTCATGTACTTTAGAAAATTCTGTGCAACACAAACTGGCTGCAATACTGAGTATAATGTACACCTAAGCACAACCCTGGTTTTATGACATCAAAAAGAAAAACATGAAATGAAGAAAAAGACGCACACATGTGTCATTTGCACCAATGCCATAGCTTCACTGGTCTAAGGTTGCAGTATACATGGTTTTGTTGAACTGCTTTTTGTACTGGCAACACTGTGATTTAGCCCCAGAACACTTCCCGTTTGAAGAATTTGGACGGGTGTGTTTCGGGCAAACGATAGCGCCAGGAAAAATGAAAAGCATCGAAAGCTGATGCATCACCTGCATCAGCGCCTTATCAAACAGTACTAGGAATGCTTTGCTTGCCGTGCTGCCTGACTAAACCAGCGCTACATGCATAGTCTGCGTAAGCGCTTTTTCAATCGCTGAGCGACGCACGTCGTTTTCACCAGTGCAAACCTTTTCAAATACCCCGCCTTTGATACCGAAAGCGCTTTCGGGCTAGTATCATAATCAGCACCCATGTTTGTTTACAAACGTCAAAACAGTGTATAGCAGTCTGAAAACAAATCGGGCTAGGCTCCCATGCACCTGCTATTTGGTCATGGCTGGATGCCACCGTAACATTATCTGAAGCAGTTTATAATGTTATCGCTGGAACCTCGCGAAGCTGAATAAGCTAGCGCATGCTGCATGTCACTAATGTATCACAACATTGCAAAAGCCTCAGCACGTGCATACGTGTGCCCGCTACTAAAAGCACTGAAACAGTCCTACACCTATTTCAGACACTGACCACAATTTATAAAATCTATCAATGTTAATAAAAAAATTCTTAAGTTCTCTTGCCGAGTTACTGCGAAAAAATAAAATTTGTTGATTACTCAAACGACCCGTGGAAACAAAGGCATGCAGGTGGTAGACAGCCATGGCCCCCTCCAGAACAACCCCATATCCTGTGTTGCTTGAAAGAACTGCACAAAAGGGGTGAAGGGGTTGAATGAAGGGCACTGCCAAAAATCTTGCCCATTGCTGCTTTAATGGAGGGTCACGTTGATTCCTTCCGCAAACTATCCATTCTATTCTAACCACCATCCATAAGGGTACTGCGAGTGAACACTGATCTGTGAAAATGTCTGTCTGTGAAGACATGCATATAGTTAAACCTAATATAAAAACGACTCTAGAATGCAATAGATTGATCCCACCAAACTCAGTGTGCATCCACGCTTTTTATGTGGTGGCCATGATGGGTCTGTAGTTCTCACTTGCTCACTGCTATTCTTTGAGATAGCTGCCGAGTCTAGCTACACTGTGCTTCATATTGGAAGGTTTTGTCTGTCTTTGTTCTATCAAGCACATTTAGGTTCACAAGTTTCGAAAGATTCTTGTGTAAGCAATAAATGGATTCAATACTAAGCGCATTACTTTGTGGGGGTGAAAAATGACAGGCTGTTACGCACAATGTCTTTCAATTGAAAATATCATATGGAAAGTCTTTGTAAATGCAAATTTACCATCACTGGTAAGCAAACCAATCGCTGCCAGTGATGTTCCATGCCGTAACCGAAAATTCCCTTAATTAGCCAAAAAAAATCCCCATTTCTTGCGCTTTTGCCCTTCAGCAATTTGGATAAAAAATTCTCCTGATTTCACCAAATCTTCCTCCTGAATTTTTCTCCCTGAAAAAGAACAAATTCCCCAAATAGAACATCACTGATTGCTACTTTGAGGTCCATGTTTCCAACCACCACAGTTGCCATTTGGCATCCAGTAAAGATTAGAACCAGAACCAAAAATTCGTTCAGATTATGTGGAGTTGAAGTTAATGGGAGCCTTTCTAATAGACTTCATGTTGATGGAACCAAAGCACGAGTTTGAATAAACCAGCAATGTGAATTAAGGGATTTAAAATTAACCACAGTCCTCTATACAGGTAGCCTCTGCATCATCGATGTTGTGTTGAAACTTATTGCGGGATCAGTCTATTTTATAGACTGCTGGTCAACAAAGTGTCTTCCATTAGAAAAGAAAAAAAAAGCAGCTATACAAAAAATTCCTCGTCATTCCCTTAAGGCTTGCACAATGTTACGTAAGGCAGTGGTAGCTTCGGATGGAGGGATCTGGTTGAGAACAGCAAGGGCCCTTGACGTGTAAGACTCCAGAAGTGCCTTTGTCTTCTCAATGCCATCTCCATTTACGATGGTGTTGTGAACCTAAACAAAGGCAAGAAACCAAAACATTTTGAATATGGTGCAGTCAGTACCATCGCTACACAACTACGTTATGCTAATTATGCAGTTATTGTTTGAACTTGCAACAAGCAGAATGAACAGGTGTGCATTACAGGTTGCTGTTTGCCAGTCTTTGTGTGGAGACGTCAATTAGTGCAGTCGTGATGTTACACAATCTTTTGTGTAGCATAGAAACGAAACCAGGTGTTTCACCTAAGATGTTCTGCAATTTTTAAAAATAGGCTTTTTGAGTTAAAGAGTGCTTTTTTCAGCATAGCACTGTCAGCGGTGTAGCGCATCAGAGTACAGCTAAGATGTGCTATAGTAGGCTGGTTAACTAATACTGAATAATTAACTTTCTAAACCGTATTTACTCACGTAATTTGTGCACCCGTAATTTGATTATTACTCAGATTTGTATTAAAAAAATTTGCTCGCACATTTTGCACCCCCTGCTGCGCAAGCACACCAGCATGCATGCGAGTGAGCGCAAGGCGGGCTCGGGAATATCGGCACAGCAGCGTTACAGTGTGCGGCTGCGAAAGGCGATTCGCTAGTAAATTGGTTCCGGTAAAGAAAAGTCAAATGCATGCCGTTTACCCGGTTGGCTCGCTTCGGTGGTCATTTCTTGCGTACAAACGGCTGCCGCAGCAAACTTCCGGCAATGTCCGGAGCGTTGTGCGTCGCACCAGGATCCGAAACTACTGAATCCGTTAGCTGTTCTGTTTGCCGCTAATCAGCCGGGCCGCATGCGAGGGCACCATTTTGTCGCCTTATAACTCCATTTGCCTCTGACTGCTGGCCTTGTGAATGTATCGTCCAGCGTTTGTTGTTTTGAGCTGCGTATGCGCCGTCATGCCAGCAACAGTGACAGGTTTTACAAAATGATTTCCGTTTGTTCATTCAGTGCAGGCACACCACGCTTGCCTTTAGTGTAAACAAAACAGCATGAAATGTGATAAAGGCAATGATAGAGCAAAGCGCAGCACCTTCAGGTAGTCCAGCTTCTCAACATTGTCCCTATGGCTGCGAATCTCTTCAAGGAGGCTTGGATCTGACTCTAAATGCAAGACAACCGGTGCCGACGTCAGTACGAATGGCATCCCAGGAGGATGCCTGTAGGTGTCGACAAAGGGCTGCAGGTCAGAGTGAACCTGTACGGACAGAAACACGGATCCCAGTCAGCAAATTTCAAAGGCCAGTGAATACTACTTGGCCTCATGTAATAGAAACTTGTCTGCATGATACAAATCGGGAACAACCAGAGTCGCTGCTGACCTATGTGGTAGTAATTTTTTTAATATCAACCATTCAGAGTTTTGTTAAAGCAAGCAAGCCTTGGTAAATGCAATGTGAAGCAACAGTGGCAACTGGCAAGATAATGAAAAAGATATATGCACTATAATAGCATAGGTATATTTTGCTATCTTTTGATAAAGATGGCACGTGTAACTCTCAGATGATGCACTTACTGCAGAGGGTTTGATTAAAAAACTGATGGACGATTCAGTGTGGTTGGGTGAAATGCAAATTAGGTGTGCTAGCACTTCGGTTTTCACTTTCGATTCGAGGCTCAGTTTTCAAGGTCAAGCAGGCTTTCGACAAAGATCAGCGAAATTGGTGAGTGGGGGGCCTTAGTGCTAGCACACTAAAGCTCTGCCTTAAGGGCCTGCACAATAGCGTTAATGGGTTAATGCCCATATATGCGGAATTGCTCATTCTCTACATTTATAGATTGACGGGAGTCCTCATATCACTGATGGGGCTTGTGAGACCCAGGCTGCTCTTCCCAAGCAACCTTTTGCAACCAGTCATTAATTGAACTGTGAGCTTCCACGGTCAGCTGTTAGCTCACAATCCGGAGGGCAGGTTGTGCTGCGACCAATGGGGCTTGTGAGACCCAGGTTGCTCTTTCCAAGCAACCCATGTCGCCAACAGGCAGTGGCGAAATTGGTATGTGGGTGACTAAGTGCTACTGCACCAAAAGTAAACTGATAAAAGACGCTTGTTGGATTATACAGGGGCCAGATATTATTTTCCATTTGTGAACATAGCTTAAATGCAAACTTTTGCATTATGATTGAGGCACATGTAAGATGCTAAGCCATTCACAATATACACATACGCCTATATCTGCATGTCTTGCATGCATAGCAAAAGCACCAACTGACCTTTGCTGCCAATTTAGAGAACATAAGCACACCAAAACCTGGCGGTGTGCCAGCTGTTGTGAAGGATGGTTTCGCTTCATGAAAAATACCGGTCATTCTGGCAGCGTGAAATTTGCATGCTGCCCAGACTCTACACACTGTTACATGGAAGTGGCTGATAAACCACAGTTGTAATGAAGCTTTTGTCTTTTCATGTTCGTGTCTCTTCCTAAAGTCCTATTTACTGAATAAACAAGCCACACTTACATGGGACACACTATTGTGTAGCTCCAAAATGAGGATGATAACTCCACAAGCCAGTGGTGTATTCTTAGCAAATCAGGGCCAGTTTCTATTTTTGTATTTCCCGCCCTTCATCGTTTGCTAAAGCAACTCCACACCTCAACTATCATGGGGCTTGAGACAATGATGAAAAGTGATCACGGGGTATGGCATCGCTTCAGCCAATAAGAAAGTTCCAGATACTCCGGCAGCGTATAATATAAAACTATCACAGTGGTGCTAACCTGCCATGCCAGGCCGATGCTTTTGCCAAACTCGAAGCCTAGCTCTTGGAAGGCCTGATCATGGCTTGCTAGCTCCAAGGTGGCCTGGCAGCTGTTGGACATGAGAGACCCCGTGGAGAGATAGTTCTTCTCTTCCCACTGGGCGATGCCCATGCCGGGGCTGGGGATCGGACTGCCCTGCTGGTCATGGTCACCCAGAAACTCTGATTGCATGAAGTCTCCAATGGCTGTGGCTACCAGGTCCACCACCTGAGCATCAATGACAATCAAGCAATAAGAGCATGTCGTCGTTCCCTTGCGTAATGTAGAAAACACGTTTACAGAGAAAATAAAGGGCCAGAATACTTGGTGGAATATTTTTAGCTGGCAAAGTAACTGAAGGCAGTACACTAAATGAATGTCATGCCAACTGACCCAATTTTCCTACCTGATATGAACACAAATATATTGCCCTTGTTTAGCAGCTAGCAGCTGTGTGTTGCTAGTATCTAAAATTAGTTCTCAATGCCATGTTAACTAAAAAATGTGCCTTTAGGCAGGAACATGCCAAATGTGAGCCTTGAATTAGCACTTTGTTATGCAACCCTGATTAGAACAGATTACACTGTTCTGTCTTTAATAAAATGACAGTTTCAAAATACAGCCAGCCCTTCTTAAAAATTACGGGTTAAAAAAGGAAATGATTTCAGCTGCAATGATGGCTCTTGCTCTGGTGGCTCTCATGGTTATTTTTCTTTTGGTGTTGAAAAAGCTTACCATATGACTTTTGTAGAGCCAATAGCAGTGAGATCATGCGTTGCAGAGGTGAGTGGATTAAACTTTCATTTTCAAACCTTCTGCATCATTCTGATGTCAACGATTGTTAAGAATTGTACAGATGGCATAGTTTGAGTGCAGCTCAACATTTTGCCTTTTAGCTATTGCAGTCTGATAAAAAGAATGACGATACATTATTTGCTGTTCTTTTGCAAATAAAACTTCTGGTATTTTATTTTCTTATTACATTATTATCCATTATTGCATTACTACAAACAGTTTCTCACAATCACTACTATTATATAGACTTGGACTTGCTTCGATGTTGTTCTTCACTTGGTAACTGTTTTTTCTCTAATGCCCCTCTGCTGAGACCGATGGGTCCGTGGTTTGTATTAAAAAAAATTATAAAAATTAAATGCTACATGTACAGAAGTGTGCATGTACATGAGGAAATACAAAGGGTGAAGCTGTTGCTGAGGCATTAATCTGCAGCTTGATAGAATACAATTAGATGGGAAGAGAAGTGGCATGCCATGCGGTATATTCGAAGATTTATCCAGCCACTTTATCAAATCTTGCGTACCTTGCAGTTCTTGAGGTCGGTCAGAGACTTGCTTGCATTGGCAATAAGGTAGTCCCCCGTCAAGACGGATATCTTGTTGCCAAACTGCAGGTCCTTGAGCGTAGTGGCATCGGGAAAGAGGTCATTTGACAAGTTCAGCACACCACGGTGTATGAGGTGTGCTGTGTGGATCATCTCGGTGATCTCGGCCAGCGACCTCTGTCGCTGTGTGATGCCTGCCACGCGCTCTTCTTCGAGGCAGTCCTGCCTTGTGCTTGGGTGCCCTGCTGCCTTGGACAGCAGCAGCACAATGAGACCTCTCGTCTGGATATTGGTGCGCCCATTATAGATCAGTCTCCTGCAAGAGAGAAAGGGCTGTTGGGCTCTTTTATAAATGCACGCACTGCAGTGGCTCTCAAGGTAGATTTTTTTCAGCTCCAACAGTAGATGTTCAGAACAGTGAACACTGAGCTCCTTATGATCAGGAATGCTCTCTCTGACATTTCCATTCCTTGTAGACACTTGGGCATGACAGCAGCTACTAGCGCAATGGCAAAATTTACTACTGCAACTAGTCGATCAAAAAAAGAAATAATGACAACAATTGCTGCGCTAATGCCACTGCATCTCCACGCTAATGTAGCCTCCACATTCTTGAAGGCAAAAGACAGTGTCTTAAACAGCACACACCAAAAGCTCCAAGAATTTCACAAGGTGTCTGCCTAAGGAATTAGTTAAACAAACAGCACCAACTGGATATTTTGTCACCTAGCTGCGACACATCAAATATGCGCGTCATGCCAATGTTGTCTTCAAACCGGAGCAGAAGAAATTCAAAAACGTTCAGAAGAGGTTTGAACTCAATTTTCAAGAACTCCTGCAATGAAAGTTGACATAATTCAATGGTCAAAACCAATCCACTGATGAATTCCACCTGTTTTAACATCAACAGCAGCGCACCCCCCTTTTTTTCTTTGTCTCGCTCTTTCTCAAGTTATTTGGTCCCAACTGGGAATTGTTCCATATACCACTTAGTGCAGGTTAGCAATTTTCGCCAAGGAGCTTTGTTCTGTTTTTCTCTGTCTGCCTTTTTTTTTTTCACGCTGTGACGAAATCGGGACGAGCTACACGCGCGCTGCCACTGAGCTCTATACGCAAGAACGCGTAACGGCGCGCGCTGCTCCTACGACCACCTTGCGCCTCGCCAGACGGCCTCTGAACGAGAGAGGCTCCAAGGGGAGCGCGGCTGGAACCTCCTTTCCCGACTCGACCAAGGCGCGACTGACATGCACGTTCAAAGCCACTGGGTCATCCGGTCAAGGAAGTTCGTTCGCACGGATTCCAGGGCAAGTGCCCGACCTCGCACGAAAACAGACCTTGTAGGCGCATCGGTCATCGTTTCATTTTCTCGCCTTTAGAAACTTGCATCATTCAGCGCTGCCTAGTCGGTGCACGTGAGAAATCTTGAGCGAAGCGAGTATGCACACAAACGTCACACTGACCGGCGGACGGGGCTTTGTGAAAGGTTTGAGGCTGTTTTGAGATTGCAATCGTCCCGCTGATTATTAAGTCATGACACACACTAGCAAAATCTCAGCACGAACTTTAACACACGTGAATCGCTCCAAACATCAGTGCGCGGACAAATTACTGCGTTAGCAGCGCGCAGCCGTGCCACAGTGGCTGTGCTGTTAGCATGGGATCAATGTCATTTTCATCTCATGACTGTTTGGAAAGCTTGACTGAGGTTACACATAGTACAAAAAAAAACAGCAATTCAACCCAAAAGCAACCAGGCAACATATGTGAGCTAACATACTGCAACGGCACTTTGCACTTACTTTGCGGTCTTCAGTACAGGGTGATTAGTGCCGATCAACTTTCGCACATGAAACGCAATATTAGATGTTTCATCGTTGAGAAGGCACCGCAGGCTGAAGTACGACGTCGGGTAGCCGACGATTTTCTCAGCGTTGGACACTGCTCGGTTCCAGTCGGTGGTCTTCGTAGAAGCCCAGAAACCAGCTGATGCGAAAGTTCTGCTCGCGTGCCACTGTCTGGCAACGACATCCCTCGGCGCGCACAGTGCGCGCAAGAGCACTCGGCTCATGTCGCAGAAATGACGCGATGGCGCCGTGGAACCGATCAGAGAAGTTTCGTCCGCTGTCGTCGTCCCAAAACAAACTTGCTCGCACTTGAGCGACCCATCGCTCTGAACGAACAAAACTGAAACCGGTGTGGCTGGCTATGGCTTGTTCTGAATTCAGTGCTTACGGGCACGCAAAAAGTAGTGCTGATGTTTAGTTATTAAAAATTCTAAAAATGAATATTACGCTTGTTATAATGTATTTAAATTTATTGGAAAATTATACCTTATTTGGTAAATTGTAAATATATTGTAAAGTTGTTAGCGGCGGCATCTGGTGGCATTGTAAGAGTAGTTTCGGTTTCGGAGGATTGCGCTTCAGTGCGGATGAGATGGACGCTGTGGCGATCAATTCTGTCACATGGTGTTTTACCTTTCTCATGACACACGATGCGATGACTATGTTGAGAGTGATCGCATAATAAAAAAGGTGCCTTTTCTTTGTCATTATTACATGTGTTTCGGCATATCGGCGACGTTGCAACAATTGTTGGAGCGGGAGTCCTCGAATTTTGTTTTAACAAGGCGCTGGAGGTGCATGCCTACGGCGGATTTTCTGACTAGGGATAATGCAATATGTATAGGGCCCGCAGACTGCTTTCAGACTCCTACGGCTCTTACTGTGCTCTCGCGGTTTCCCCGTTTTTGGCTGCATGCCCAGCCCTTGCTATACACTAGGCACTATTATAGAGCACTAAATTATTCCTTTGCACTGAAGCCGTTCTGAGCTCCTGCGGTTATGCGCCACCTTCCAAGAATGTCTAAGTTATCGCGAAGCCTTGCTTTCAGTTGCCCTCTTTCATAATGTACAGATGAGGTGCCAGTTTCGATTTAGTATTTATTTATGTTAGAATACTAATAAACCATTCCCCCTACCTCCATGAGAAAGAGAGAGAGGGAAAAATTCGTGCATGCAGCACTGTTATTGTCGAGGCTAAAATTCACACTTCTGTTTGGCCTCATTAATAGCTTTCCTTAGTAGATTTTCTTTGCACCCCTTTAATTCCCCACTTTTATTTTCAACTGTAATTTTTTTTTTCATTTTATCCCATCGCGAGCCAAGCTCTGCTATGCGGATGATATGCGAACTGACAGTTCAAACTCTCTTGAAGCTGTTCCTCTCCGTCAATGTTCACCACAAAATAACATGAACTTGCCCAGTTGTGAATGCAAACCCGCACGCGTTGCAAAAAGGCTTTTTCTCTGTATAATTCAACGTTCATAAAATTTATCTGCTTGAAATAGATAAGAATGTCATCGCGAAAAACGGAACACAATGTCCAAAAAATTAGAGCTTTTTCGACAGTGGTCTGTGTTCTGATCTCCCCAGAATACGTGCCTGTTGTGACCTCACAAGCCGATGGTCGTGCGTCCGGTCCTGATTACACATCCTCTTGGAGGAACGAGATCATACTGTGCGTTTATTATTAACTGCTGCCTAAAGTCGTCGAGTAGCGAGAGCAGAAACAAGAACCTGCGCCGTAAAGCCTCCGAGAGCGCGCCGCAACCCAGAATCTCGGAATCCCATTTCGTGCACTCGCACTGGCGTTGTCGACGATAGGCGCCGCTGCCATCGCGACTCGAGAACTCCATGTCGCGTTAAGTCGAGTCTTGATCACTCGACCTCAAGAGGGCGAAAAATTTGTTCGGATAATGCAGAGTTCGAGCTGAAGGGAGTCCCATTAGAACAAAACTATGATGCGCAGCTTTGCACGGGTGAAAGCACTAGAGACCCATCAGAGCCGCACGCGGTCAAAGCGTACGAGGCTTCTCCGCGCCTATGGAGCCGCTAAGCGTAACATTGAGGGCACGTGACTTATATGTAGTGGCAGGGCCTGATGCGCGTGAATTACCCATAATTTTCTTTATTTGAAATGCAAGTGACTTTGATGGGGCAGACGCGTCCGTCCGAATTAGTTGGTTTTTAGGAAAAGAAATTGCGCAGCAACTGTCTCACTTCTCGGTGGACATCTCAACCGCGCCATGATGAGGGAAGGGAGGAAAGTGGGAAAATTTCCCCTTTCTACTGTATATCACGTGTTTGCACTGCACCCTGTTCGTTTTATATTTTGTGATTGCTTGCCAATGGTGGCGCTGTAATGCATTTTCTTGTGACCTGTATCGCCCTCCCTGCTTGGTCTTCAATGAGTGCAGAATGTTTAAATAAATAAATAAAATAAGAGGGAGAGAGAGGCGTCGTAGCGGAGGGCTCCGGAATAATTTAGACCAACTGGGGATATTTAACGTGCACTGATATCACGCAGCACACAGGTGCCTTCGCGCTTAGCCTCCATCGAAGCGCGGCCGCCGCGGTAGGGTTCGAACCCGGGTACTTCGACTCAATAGCCGAGCGCCTTAATCACTGAGCAACAGCGGCGGGTTCGAATAAACCGGAAATTCGAATTAAGCGAGTTTATCTCAAAGTGGTTTCATTGTGTTTGCAGCAGGAGGTTTTCTTCTTTTTTTAATTTACCACTAAGTGGGACGGGCACGTGGAAACAAACGAACAAAACACAGGCAGCAAGCAGTTAAATCGTGACTTGTTTGACTCTGCAGTGCCAAGTTCGTTTACACACACAGTTTCCAAGCCGGAGTACTCTCAGTCCGACTCCCTTCTCAACTGGCTCCTATCGAATTTATTTATTTATTTATTTATTTATTTATTTATTTATTTTTTTAGTTAGTTAGTTAGTTTAGTTAGGTAGTTAGTGATACTGAAAGCCAGCATTTAGTTAGTTAGTTAGTTAGTTAGTTAGTTAGTTAGTTAGTTAGTTAGTTAGTTAGTTAGTTAGTTAGTTAGTTAGTTAGTTAGTGATACTGCAAGCCAGCATTTAGGCCCATGCAGGAGAGACACCACAATAGAATAAAGACGTAAAAGCTAAGAAGCGAGAAACAATATCTATAAAACATTGAAAACAGACATCTGTTCCAGTCTACGAGTGGCTACAATGATATTCCAACATTTCCATGAAAGCGTTCGACTCTAAAACCTCAATGTGGGAGAGAATTCCAGTCTGAAACTATGCACGGGTAGAGACTGTATTTATGAGCGTTTGCGTCACCAAAAATAGGGTCTAATGAATACTGATGAGTATGTCGAATTCTTCTGGTGCTGTTGCCCTCACGTTATTTAGTAGCAGGATATTAATTTTGCCTGAAAGGCTGTTTGTGGAGAAATGAAAGACAGCTGATTTTTATTCTTACTTGTAATGTTTGGATACCATATTTTAGCATTAACTGAGCTGATGGTAGAAGAACGGCAGATTGGGCGAGTTGGAAATGCTCTATAATATTAAAACAGCCTTTGTGTGTGTTCCCTTCGTTCTTCGTCCTTGTTGCTTTGCGCTGTTTTAATATTATGGAGCTGATGGATCATCCCTTTTATCCTTTGCGAACATATATCTGATCGCCTTTCTTTGAACTCGCTCTAATTCACTGATATCTTTCTTAGTATAAGGGTCCCACACTACTGCTGCGTATAGCAACTTGGATTTTACGAGAGAGTTATAGGCCATCATCTTAGTAATTATTGGAGCACCTTCAAGCTTTCTTTTAATGAACCACAGTTTTCGTATCGCCCGGTTTAACAGATGTCAGATATTTGTGCTGATCATGTTAGTCTGTTAGAAATTCACACCCATAACAACTTATACTTCTGTACTTCTAAAACAGATGTACCACAAAGCATATGTAAAGGAATGGACTGGTTTTTTTTTTTCTAGTAATGCGGAGAAGTACTGTATTTTTCTTCAGTGTTCAGCTACATACCTCAAAGCGTCCACCAGTCAGTAATTGCTTCGATAGACTTCCGCAATGAGTCATTATCAATTTGAGATGATATTTTCTTAAATACGGGGCAGTCACTAGCGAAAAAGATTTAAGGGCACATCCTCGGGAATAACATCTACCAAATCATTGATATCAATAAACAAAAATAGCAGTGGTCCCAACCCACTACCCTGTAGAGCACCTGAAGTAACATGGCGAACACTGGAATTAGAATTTCTGACCACAAAAAACGTTTCTCTATTTCTAAGGCTATCACAAATCCATTGATTAATGTCAAAAGGAAGTCCTATATACTCTAATTTCTGAACTAACTTTCCGTGAGGTACCTTATCAAAAGCTCTGCGGTAATCTAAAAACAAAACTCTACTTTCCCAGACATATCCAGTATTTGTGAAAATTCATGTATTGTAGTGACGAGTTGTGTTACGGTAGAGAAACCTCTTCTAAAACCATGTTGGCGTTCAGATAAGTCATTATGACCTCTGAGGAAGCCGTGAATAAATCCTGCAACAATGTGTTCTAAACGTTTGCAAGAGGTACGTCGTAATTGACACTGGACAGTAGTTTGATACTAGTAAACGGTCACCTTTTGTTTTGTTGTGAATTGGCCGCAACGCATGCTTTCCTCAAACCCAACGATATGCAACCTTTTAGTAATGGTAGAAAAAAAAATCTGTGAGAAATTGAGCTATATACTCGGCATAACGCCTCAAAAAGTCATTTGGGATACCGTCTGTTCCGGCAGATTTTTTTGTTTTTTGTCTCAACCTTTAAGAGCATTGGCGTCCCTAGGCGTACGAGCCTATGGACACAGTTTGTTCCTCCGCAGCTATTCGGCTGGGGTCCGACCCAGCAAGTGGTTATTTACAGGCGCTTACAGCAGCGAAGTACTGATTCCAAGCCCAAGCCTACAGGGACGGGATTTGAAGGCGCAGGCTCCTTCTCCAAGCCATGTAACCCTAGCAAGCCGAGCACCAGGCCGGGCCATAGCTTGTACCCATTTTGAGGAAACCGGCGGGTAACCGGTCGGCAGCGGGAGTCGAACCCACCACCTCCCGAAGCCGAGGCAGGTGCGCTACCACGAGGACCGCGGTTTTCAGGTTTTTTTTTTTTCAACTTTTGATCCCCCCCTCTTCTTTTTTTTTGCCGGAAGCCATTTTGTGCAGTTCGCTGGGGTCAAAGAAAATTCTCTGCGGGCAGTGAATCTTGACACTGCAAAAAAAAAAAGAAAAATTAAATGTAACGCCCCAGCTGGCGCGCTATAGCCCTCGGCGTCCTGTTCGATGCCGCTTACCACTAAAAATACAAAAAGCTAATTGTTTGCTTGTGGTTAGTCGAAGTTTCGCTGATACCAACGCATGAATGCAGTTCTGAGTGGCTTTGCGCATTTTCTCTCTGGCCATTGTCCCAACACCAAGCGTCCGCATTAACTGGGCGTAAGTTCACTACGGAAGTTGGGTACGTGTCATAGGTGTGGTGAAAGGGGGCGCATACAAGCCCAGCAATTCTGGACGAAAGCTGTTCCCAACGGGAAAGAGTTTATGAGCGCAATTTTTGCATATATTGTAATACTTCACAATAACAATCAATATATCCGCAGATCTCCCCTCGGCAGGCTTGCATTTTTTTATTTTGCTATTACCATTTTTGCAATCGTCAAAAACGTCCCCCATTGATTTTCTATGGCAGTCTTTCTTACTCGATGCGAGCAATGGGAGAACTTTAAAAAAAATTTCCTACGCATCGGAAGATTACTGGACCATTACATTCAATATTTCCGTAACAGTACCTTACAATATTCCAATGTTCAAAATTGTTGTCCAAGAACGCTGGACTTGATTTTGTCCCATATCATACTCTTCTATCCAGAAGACAGTGAGTGTTTTTCTTGATTCGAGTCGTTCATATAAGTCAGAGGGCTTGACTCGACCCCGTGCTATAGGCGTGACTGTACCTCGTAAGCCCGCCTCTGAAGCTGAGGTTAAACAGAACCATACACATGGACAACGCACGTGTCTGACAACCCGTCACCGTGGCTCAGCATATGTACTATAGCAGCCTGCTGCTGAACAAACGTTCACGGGTTCGATACTCGTTCGCAACACTTGTGAATTTCGATACAAAAACGAAATGCAGAAACGCCCGTATGCGGAGTTTCCATGCACGTTCAATAGCTCCAGAGGGCCAAAATAATTCCGTCCGCAATGGCGTTCCCTGCTGCCCTCAGTGTACTGCTCTGGGAAGTCGAAATACGGCACAAGTGATTAAAAAAACCGAAAATGAAACAAGTCTGGCGAAGCCCACACGCGGAACGTGCTAGCGAGATAGAGGCACACGAGGCGCCGTACCCAAATCACGCGTACACACGCAAGGATTCGCGTTCGGCTCCCTTTTCTGGGCTCTTTTGTTGTTGCTGCTGCTGCTGTTGTTAAATGCGCGTATTCGTCCGTAATCCGAGAACAGCGCCTAGGCGGCCCTCGATAACACGGCTCTTGCCATTCCGAAAAGAGGGAAATGAAGATAGCGAGCAGTTACCGCGACGCGGGCGCAGCGACTTTCGGAAGAGGATTAGCAAGGCGATCTCGCTACACCACGCCTTGTCTTCGTAATTCCCTGCAGTGCGTACCCTTGCCTGTGCCGGGGAGGTCTCCGCGTGACGCTTCACGGCTCGACAAAGTGTAGACCCACGTCGCGAGAACTTTTCAATGGTGGCTGGCGGTAGATTACACGAACGAAAAGGAAGGAACAGAGTCGCAGAAACGTCAATTCCTTTCTGTCGACGGCGTCTGCATGCTTCTGGAGAACTCGTCTCACATTCCCCTCCCACCGTTGCTCAGCGCAAACTAGCGTTTGCCTCACTATACCTCGACTTGCTTGACTTTTCTGCATCTACACTGCTGCGTTTGACCCAGTCTGCCGCATTTCGATGGAGCTGAAAGGCAGTGCCTGTGCGCTGAGATTTCGGTGCAGTGTTAAAGGATTCGATATGGCTGAAATTAAACAGGAGGGCCCATGGTTTTGCTATGAAGCGCCAAGGTCCAATAACGCATTTTTATTCTGCTCTCTAGCTCTTTCAATCTGTACATACTCTCGTTACATTCAGCGTACCGAACCAGACATGCCTGTTTAACAGCACACGCGTTTCTTTTTTGCATTTGGCGTCTATAGAAATGCGGGTCCGTCTGCCAGTCATCCGTGTGCTGTGCGTGTGTTGTGCCTGTGCTGGCGATGTCGGCGAACGTTGAGGAACCCCAGCTAGTGTAAATTAATCCGGAGGCCTCCATCCAATGCGGCGTCTCTCGTGTGCAAGTTTCAGATTTTAAACATTACATACCGTATCATACCCTTTTTATCTGCCTCCTATTGCTCCTCCTGTATAAAGAAAATTTGATAGATATTCACCTCATGGTTAGTTTGCCTACGCGACGGGTGCCTCGCGCGGTGAAGATCACTTAGAATTATGATTTTTTTCGCCCCACGTGACTTTCAACGGTCGGACATTTTGTTTGGTGGGGAGACAGCCCTGTAAAATGGCTTCTGTGCCAAAAATGGCACGAAGCAGAGTTGAAGTGAACAGGTCGGTTTCTGAGCAAGTTTTGACTTGGCACAACTTAATTTTGATACGAGCTTTTCATTTTGTACGAATTAAAGCTACGAGCGTTGCAAAATGACTGCACATTTGGCACTAAAATGGGAACAAAAGAAAACGCCAGCTCCACGGTGTCGTTGGGCTGTGGTAAACGGCCGAGAGTCGCCTGCTGCTCCTTATGTGAAAGACGTGTCTGTAGATACCACCATACTGCATGAAATTCCTTGGGCGGTGTGTACGGTCACGTGAAATACACGGAGGAGCCTACGCCGCAGGAGGTCTGTAGAATGTGGTGGAGGAAAAGGGAAAGAAAGAATAGAGGGCGAAGCATCACGGCTCCGATTGCGGTGACCGATCGGAAGCGAAGAGCAAGTGCTCCGAGGCGATCGTAAATAGAGTATTAGCGCGCATTACTTATCCGAAAAAATATCGGCGTGTAACCGCGGCAGACGTGCAGCTTCTGTTGCATGGTCTCGGACACGACGTGTTCTGGGGATTGAGACAGAGACCTTGCAGAGTGTTCTATAGCGCTCCAGGGGCAGACGGATTGCGAAACACACGAGGAATGCTTCCGTTGAGAATCGGGCTGCAGTTCTGCAGCGTCCTCTTGTAACGTCCGCGATCAAGATCACTTGTTACAGCAGCGTTTAAAACATCGGGGACATGCGCGCAGTGACACAGACACACACGCGCAAGGAGAGAGACGAACGCATTACGGATGATCACTCGTTGGAAAACCTAACCACATTCAAGCTTTGAGTAAACATGATTTTCCGCTGTCGTAACCTAATGGACATTAAAGCTCACATGGACGTCTAGCGCACGTTTTAGGACGTCCGCAGGACATCCAAAGGACTTCCAGTGGGAAGGAACCTTGACCTAATACGACGTTTTCAAGCCTCAAGAAATTTCAGCGCATATTTTTGTGTAAGAAAATAAGGTCATATGGTATGGGCGATAAGAAATGATGTGTGTTTGCAATTAACCTGACATAGCCTGGAATTAGCAAAATGCGCTGTCTGAACACGTAGTAAATGTGCTATAAACCCGGACACTATGCAATTATGTTACTGAAAAGAGCACGGCTCAGGAATCTGTAGGAATTGATTTTGTAGCGATTAAATGACGTGAGACTTCATTGCATGCGACATTTATTTTGCACTTTGCTCAGATTGGATGACGGGGAGTCGCACGTAAATGGCTAGGTCGCGGACCAACAATACAAGCTGAAGAGACAATGAAGACAATTTCATCCAGATTTTGCTCTTCCTAAAAAAAAATTATGGTATGGCTCTTTTAATGCGCTAGCACTAGGGCTTCCACTTATCGATCAGGCTTCAGATCTGCAACAGATAGAAAATACAGAGAGGCATTCCTAATCTACAAATTTAAAACCTTACAACCAGCAGGGACCGACATAAACAAAGGAAACTTAGAATACACGAGGTACATTCCGGCACTGACGTAATTCTCTAAAAAGATTTTTCACGTGGTCAGAGGAAAAAAAAAACATTACGCCGGTTTTCCCAGTACTTCATATTGCCTCTTTATCATTCATTTCACCCCACCTCTCAGTCCCGACCCGTTCTTACCCCTCCACAATTCCCTTTTTCTCCTCTCCTTTCTTTTGTTTAAGCTATCATTCTACTTTTACCTTATGCCCTGCCCCTCCTGCTATCATTTCTCAGGAACCCTTGGCTTCCGCACTCCGGCCTCCCGTTCCTTTATCGCTTTCTCTGGAACCGCCTCTCATTTTATCTTTTTCCTTCAATTTCTCTCCCCCCCCCTTCCAGTATTTAGTCCTGTCATGCTGTTCAATTACTTTATCGTAGTTTTTCAAGGTCAACCCAGCAAGTCATACCATGCCGTTTGTCGCAGCTCGACACACAAACTCTCCAGCCCGCGTTCTTTATCTCACCACACCCCCGGATTCCTCTCTGCTGAGCTGGCGTATTTCTTTATCACAGCTTCGGTCAAGCCTCTTTAGCAGCCTGCCTGCCTGGACAAGATTTTCAAGTTCACGCTTTCCACCCTTACACCTTTCCCACATCACACCTTCCTTCCCCTCTCCGAGTCCTCCTTCCTGGAGTGAAGGCTGTATATAAACCTCGCCTATGATGAACGCTTTGCCCAGACCAAGACAAGACCTCTTGTCGAAACGTTGGCAAGCACCCTGAGGCTTTCCCCTTCCTTGTTCACTTTATATGTCCCTGCAGACTTGTTTGGTACGTCTACAAAAAGCAGGTTGAATGAATTGGAACACTTGAGCATGCGGACTTCCTGAAACGTTTTTAATGTGTTTGCATTGCTACCCTCATCTTTGCAAAATCTGTCCGCCTGGCGTTGTGCGATACCGTCGCCACCATCCAGAGATCCACCAACCTCTGCTCTCCAGAAAGCCTCCAACCTCCGCCCACCCAACATTCCCCTCCAACCACCATCACAGTGCAGAAGCATCTACCCACCACCAACCAACCAACCAACCAACCAACCAACCAACCAACCAACCAACCAACCAACCAACCAACCAACCAACCAACCAACCAACCAACCAACCAACCAACCAACCAACCAACCAACCAACCAACCAACCAACCAACCAACCAACCAACCAACCAACCAACCAACCAACCAACCAACCAACCAACCAACCAACCAACCAACCAACCAACCAACCAACCAACCAACCAACCAACCAACCAACCAACCAACCAACCAACCAACCAACCAACCAACCAACCAACCAACCAACCAACCAACCAACCAACCAACCAACCAACCAACCAACCAACCAACCAACCAACCAACCAACCAACCAACCAACCAACCAACCAACCAACCAACCAACCAACCAACCAACCAACCAACCAACCAACCAACCAACCAACCAACCAACCAACCAACCAACCAACCAACCAACCAACCAACCAACCAACCAACCAACCAACCAACCAACCAACCAACCAACCAACCAACCAACCAACCAACCAACCAACCAACCAACCAACCAACCAACCAACCAACCAACCAACCAACCAACCAACCAACCAACCAACCAACCAACCAACCAACCAACCAACCAACCAACCAACCAACCAACCAACCAACCAACCAACCAACCAACCAACCAACCAACCAACCAACCAACCAACCAACCAACCAACCAACCAACCAACCAACCAACCAACCAACCAACCAACCAACCAACCAACCAACCAACCAACCAACCAACCAACCAACCAACCAACCAACCAACCAACCAACCAACCAACCAACCAACCAACCAACCAACCAACCAACCAACCAACCAACCAACCAACCAACCAACCAACCAACCAACCAACCAAACCATGTCCGCCCTACAGAAGCTGCACCCACTACCAACCGCCCACCAGCACCCTCCAGAAGGAGCTACCTACCACCCGCTCACTCACTCCCACCTTCAGGACGCCTCTAACTACGATAATTCCACGCAGCACTGGAGCGAAAAACGGCGACGAAATATAATGCAAAGACGCAACGGGAAACCGATTATTGTATTTATTGCGAAATGAACAACCAATACTGTTAACGCAGTTTTGTCGCATCACATCGCATGATCGCCTCTGCAATTCCGTTCCATTCAAAGTACAATCACGCTTTTCCTATCGCAGATGTAGAAACACTGTCAACGTGTAAACGCACTGGTGTCCCCTACCATGCGCACACAATAGTCAGGAAACGCGGGAAAAATAATTGAAGGCAATATCGTGTTCCGCTTTCTGACGCAAGTGAACATGATAAAGAACTCGCGAAGTGATCTCTGGTGATAGACTGCTGTCATATCCATTCAAGAAAAGCTCAAATAATGAAGAAAAAAAACAGGTCGCGCTTTGTGCTTCGTTAGTGACCGGTCTATTCTTTCACTCGGCAGGCACGTGCGACAGCTTAGGCGTCATGTCGCCGCTTTCCGTTTCAGTAATCCTGGTTTCCACTTTTTTTTTTCTCTCTCTCTGTAAGCTGGCAGCACGTATCACACCTTAAAAGTGCAGCGAAGCCACCTGTCAAGGCGATGCTGGAATTTCGTCAGAACGATGCTGACGCATTCGGTGAACATCCGATATCCAAGCATGAACGTAAAGAATATAAGGAAGGCTGAGAGATAGTGAAGTTAGACAGATCAAGGTAAAAAACTAAGTGTGAAGCAGAATTAGGAAAGAGTTCAAAAAGGTGTTCAATGGGTCCAGCAACAACAGCGCAACAAAAGTTCAACAACAAACTCGGACACCGAATTAGAACGCGCCTCAGGTGCTTGAAGAAGTTCTCTCACTACCACCAAGACAGATAGAGGCGGATTTTGTTACAGTGCCTGGATCTACGGGAAAATACAGTCAATGTCAGAATCCAACAATCAATAGCGTTTAAATCCTGAACGGTCAATGGCCGTAATACCTCACTGTAGCTCGGCAGTCGAACATGCGCTTATTTGTGAAATCCTTGATCGATTTTATGCGATATCATTAGAGTTCACAACAGGAGTGAAATCCACCATCCCATGTCACGAAATTGTTTGACTGGTTGAGAGAAGTCAAGTGACCTTGTGACATCATCAGAAACCTAGTGTGTGTGTGTGTGTGTGTGTGTGTGTGTGTGTGTGTGTGTGTGTGTGTGTGTGTGTGTGTGTGTGTGTGTGTGTGTGTGTGTGTGGCGCACGCGCACGCGCACACGCACTCTCTCTCTCTCTCTCTCTCTCCGTCTATCTCACTCTCATTCTCTCGAAGGCACGCGTGTATGCATCGTTAACACGGTATTTCTTCTATATTTCTTAAAACTCGTACCTCAAGAAAATGGTCACCCTCAATGAAATTAAGATAAGGAGGTTGAACTACGATATTTCCCTTTTTGACAGTAACTATGAGCATTTCGGGAATCCTCAAAAAAGTAGCCTTCTTCAAACATCGCCTTGATGGGACTGGTACGAAAAGAGAAATGGGCCGTCTGAACAGCGTAACATCCTGAACCCCTCCCTCTGTTTTCTTTTAGCTGCTCCTGACCTCCACTCTACGTTCTCAACAATAAAAAAAAACGTACTTTTGCAAAACACCACCAGCAAGTGAAACGTACAAGCAAAAGACGTTTCCAGACACGCCCCAGCGCGTCACGCCTTGCTTGAATGAGTATAGTGTTTTACAGCTGGCGATGCGCGCCAGACAAGCGACTTCGTAAAACTAGGCACCAGAGAAAAAAAATGTTGCCACAACGGTAGTCGCAAACCAACATGCTGGCTCGGCAGCAAATATTAAACAAAAACACCCAAAATAATTCTCGCGAGTCATGCGTGCGGCGGCTACACAGCCAAATATTTATCAGGTTCAGGCACACACGAACGCTCCTCATGTTGAGGGGGGGATATCGTTCTGCTTCCCTCGGGGAGAACCGCCGGGAATACCAATTTGCGGACGCACCCCCGGAAGAGATAACGTATTCCGGCCTCTGAACAAAGCGAGACATTCTCTACGCCGGCCCAGGAAAAAGCGAAGAGGGCAGGAAAGAAAGGGGTTGGTGTAGCGGAGATTCTTCCGGCTTCCCTAGCGGTGACCGCCGCCACCCAGGCATGCACGGCCAAACAACACCTGGCCTTGCTCGCGTGATTGCCCCCGCGTTTCCTGCGTTCGCCCATAAACGTCTCGTCGGCTGCCGAAAACATTAGCGCGGCGGCTGGGAATACACTGTCGGACCCGAAAATAGCGCTCATAGCAGCCGCAACGCCGGTAGTCCCGACGAAGAAACCCCGTTTTAAGCTGACGTACATTAGCCAGCGAGATAGAGAGGGGGAGGGGGGGGGGGGGGGGGGGGGGGAGACGATGCACATCGACGCCTCTGCGGAGTTTGGCAGAGAAGGCAGTGGATGACGTATCTCAGTCAGTGACGCCGATGAGGAGGAGGCTGACAAGAACTTCGGCAGTGTTCATCTTTTTAGGCACGCATGATTTCGGCGTGATATAGACAGTCGTGAAAGTCCCGTATTCACAGTACTTGTTGTGTACAAACACGGGATTTTCGAAGCTTCTTTCTCGGACTTGTTGTTTTGACTTTTCCGCCCCGAGTAGTAGCTCCCCGTGACGTCAACGTGCTATTAATGCTAAAACCTTACTAGGCTATGTCAGCAGCTGTCGTGTCCGCGAAAAGTGGACGCAAAATTTGGAAGCAAAATGTGTCGCCTGATGTCACGTCATCAGTTGATGGCATCAGCAATCATGACCGAATGCGTGTGACACTTGGTATAAGAATGGTGAATCAGTATTCATCGGTCATTAACACTATCCGGTAACTAATGATTCTAATTAAATGTCATAATCAATGAAAATATGCTGATAAATGAGGGCAATTGATTGGGCTAATAACTGAGGCTAATTAGTGAGACCGTGTGGCGTCATAAGAGTGCAAACTCATCGAAACATCTGATGACGTCACGCCTATAACCAATCAGAGTACAGCAACAAAAAAGTACACGTCGTCGAGTGGTAGCATCGGAGATCGAATATTGGCGGTCGAATCTTAAATGAATGAGTAAGTAGGTGTATAAAGACGTCGACTAGGAGGCACCAACGCCGCGGCTAACGCTAATGCTTTCGCATTTCTCCAATGCAGTCACTGCAGTGATCTCTAAGTTTTTTAGCAAGCAATGTCTTTCATCAGCTCCAATATCAAAGCCAAGGTTTGCCAGTGATAAAGAAGCCAACAATTGATTCAGGAGAGCAAATGCTAGAAAGCACGGCGCCTGACTGTCATGAATATGATTTCATGTTAATTAACATGCGAAATGACATAAGACGTACCCCTGTTACTGCCCATATTCCCCATTGTCGTCCAACGAGGCAATAATGCGGAATTTTCTCTATCGTATGCTTGCTGCAAATAGAGTAACGTGGTGCGTGCCTCGGCTGCTGCGCTTCTGCGAGCCCTGCACAAAAATATAATAATCAAATAAAGACTCACTGTCACGGCTACCATGACACAGAATCAGCTGGCAGCAATTTATCTTCTTTAACTACAGCGCACCTGATGGCACAGAAGGAGGCACAGAGAAGATGAAGACAGGCAACACTTAACACCCAACACCTTACATGGCATCGCTTATGAGGCAACAACAACAGCCTTCATCTTCTCTGTGCCTCCTTCTGTGCCGTCAAATGCGCTGTAGTTAAAGAAGTGAAAAAATCAACTCGTTCAACAGATTGTATTATGGAGCAATTTATCGATCCATATATACGAACACTGCATACTGAGCAGTGGTAATGTCAACACGTTACATTTTCCGACCGCATGCCTTCAGCTGTCGGCGAAAACTTTGCCACAAGGTGAACGCTTATCGGGAACTGTGAGCTGCGGGCAAGGCATCGTTGCGACAGTTGCATTATGGAGGTTTGCTCTTTAGAGCAAGCCTTCACTGTGTCAAAGTGTTTCGAATTTCAATTTTATTTTGACAACAAAAACACTTAGCCACAAAGGCTTCAGAGATAAAGTAAAAACACAGGCTATAGTTGTATGCCTCACCCCGCCAAGAACGTCTGTGTTCAGCTGGACTGGTCGTCCAGTTGGCTCTCAACTCATTGTTATAACAATGATGATGATGATGGTGATTGTTGTTGTTGTTGTTGTTGTTGTTGTTGTTGTTGTTGTTGTTGTTGTTGTTGTTGTTGTTGTTGTTGTTGTTGTTGTTGTTGTTGTTGTTGTTGTTGTGTCCTCAGGCTTAGTGGCACATACTCACGGCGGTGGATTGACCCGGGTGCATTGCCGATAACGATGAAGTTGGCAACATACCGTCCGCTGTCGTCTGTGGTTTAGTCGATAGACACTCAATGTAGAGTCGCTGATTTCTTTACTTATTTCAGCGAATGTATTCCCGTAAAAGTGTTTTACGCATCTCTTGCGCAGACATTGATTCGCCGGGCACATGTTGGCTTGTGTACATTGGAAGTGAAATCGTATTTTTATTATAGGGCCCCTTAGCGTGCGCCAACCTATTTGGCGACCTCCTGTTTGCGCACAGAGGCCACAGAAAACGAGTTCTCAGTGCACTGTACAAGCCGCGAAGGAGACCTGGGTGTGGATGGAGTACGATTTCATCCCAATTATCCTCCATTTATGTTTTTATTGCCATTACTCTTCGTCAGCACCGCGCCTCTGCATTAAAGGGGATCTGGCGGTTGAGGTGACGAGTGACAAATAACGGGAAATTCTCGAAGCAAATAATCGTCATAGTGAGAGGCCCCTAGCTGCATCGCTATGTACGGGAACGCCAATACGCAGCGGAGTGACGTCACAGGTGTCGCGTTTTTTTTTTACTTTGATGTTTGTATCACTCCTAGAGCCACCCCGAAGAGACAGATATAGGTCAAACGAAATAATAAGAAATTGTAAGGAAAGGAAATAACAACAACCTTTGGGCTCAATAAACAACGAACGTACAGGTGTAGCTGACAGCCGAAAAGACAAGCCACTTCGTGCAGCTGTTCCTGAAAAGACTATTCCATTCTTGCGCTTTGCGACCTACACAGTTGTTGGTCCTATGTACCGATTCTATTTGCGGCTTTCTTCGCTCCTTACACAATCCGTAATTCTTTTTCGCGCACTAATGCGCAACTGCACACCTACTTAGCAGCTATTGCAGGTGCTTACACGGAAGCGTTTTCTCTTTCTCGATGTCTCCGTGTAGTGTTTTATGCCTTCGGAGAAGAGGAAGCTTTCTTCTTCATCTGTCTTCCCGCCTTCGCGGAGGGTCCACACCGCGGTCTCTTTTTGTCCAGACCAGCTCTACGCCGCAGACAGCGCTACTATATTGCGTACATAAGGTAGAATCAAAGACGAAGAAATGGGATTGCGCCTACCAAAGTTGACGGAAAATAAACCTCGACGCTATACTTAGAAGTGATGGCTAACTGTAAGCCACACTGTTTTCATCATCTGTTTTCATGGAGAGCGTGCCATGAGCACTTGAGCATATAAACATGCACCGAAATGAAATTGGGTGTCACAGATTCGGCATCTAAGCACCAGTCTAAGAATGTAGTTCCTTAATACACGGTTATATCTTGCAAGAAACGTTGCTTCTTTTCTCCTTTTTTTTGCGTTGTCCGTGTCTTGCTGCGCTAACAGTCTGGCAAGCCACACATATATAGTTTATCATGCACGTGAACATGAACGTATCAATATAATTGCAGAAGAACTCAATTCAGTTAAATATGTTGTGTTGGTACGCTCACCACAAGACGATTCAGTCTTTGCGTGAGGTCAAGAGCGTTCTGGAATGCGTGTTTTGTTTTCTTCGTTGTTAAGCGCTGTCTTCGTTGAATAACCGCCTACCACCGCCTTCTCCGCATTAAAAAAGATATCCATAACAAAAATCCACCTCGTCTCGGTTAAACCCATTGCACATGCCAGTTTTCACTCTGCCAAAACTTATTCTCACTGATTTCTTTTTTCTTCCTCCTTGACTGGCAGCTGTCAGTTCGTGTTGTCGCTTCGAACGGGAGTAAATCTCCGAGGCCCGTCACTTAACATCGGCCGCGCCTCGAGCTCAGACTCGAGCCATCAGCGGCGCGTCATGGAGCATTACGCTAAACAGCCGGAGTATGTAACGACGGGTAACAGAGGCTCAATCTCGGCGTGTCCCAAAAACAAACTGTCTCGCGTGCCTCCAATGGCTCGTTTGCGACGCGGCCTTCCCTGGCCGCCTGTCCGAGGCCGAAGAGTCCGATGCCTCGGGACTGGGCCCCAGTCTAAACACTGATTACGAGAACCTATTCGGGAAGCTGAGTGCTTCCAGGAAGTAAGGGCACGCGTTCGAGAGTCGAAGAAGCGAACGCAAAGCGAGGAACTGCTAAGCCTCAACAAAAAAGAGATGAAAGCGGAGTTCTCCGCAGCGGCTGGTTATATACTCGGGCGCAGGGCGACGCCTTGGGCGGGCCCATGGTCAGAACACGGCGCACAGCCGGCATGCACGCCCTCCCTCCCCCTTTTTACGGTCGGCTGTGTTGACGTACCCTTTCCGCTGGTTCTGGGCTGCCAAGGGCTCGAAAGCAGGGCTCAAGGGGGTAAGTAAGTGTACACTTTGTATCGCGTTGCGCATTCTTCGTGCCTCGTGTCTTTTTTGCTTTGCGCGTGCGGCTGCTGCGATGTTGGCGAGGGAGCCATGCGAGAAATCGCGCGCGCGTCTTGGTTAAGGAAGGGAGAAGTGGGAGTCTTGTTTATTGAAAGAGTAACGGCAGCCCCGGGCCGTTGACAGCCGGCGGCAGAGAGCCAGGGTGCGTCGACCCGTCGCTGCAACGGCGGACGGGACCAACAGGTGGCGGATAGCCCGTGCACGAGTCCGAACCCTTCCCGTATGCATGGTCCATCTGGGATGATGCACTCCCGTGAGCAGGGCGGTGCGTCATGCGGGGAGTGTCCTTTGCATTTGCTGTCTATGTTTTTATTTTTATTTTAAGTTCCGCTTCATGTATTTGCGCAGAAAGTGTCGATGTTTTCTTTTACTTTTCTCTCGTTTTCAAGCTGCGGTTAAATATGAACGGTACACGCGACAAAGACAAGATTTGTTAACAGCCGACGGGGAGGTTAGCAAGAGCGGCAGCAAGCAGTTCGCAGTTGAACAGAAAAGGGGAAAACCGCATTTATTTTCTATCGCCCATCATAACCATCATCATCGTCTCGTCGTCACCATCCTTACTCATCTCTATCATTTTCATCACTGCCGCTGCCTTTACCATTACCATCATAAGAAATCGCCCCATCACCTCATTTCTGAAGTATATCCCTCTAAGCTGTGCGTCCAAACAACTATAGCCGAAATATTCATACTTAACGGCCAATAGCAACTGAGCCCTGCTACTTGTAGTTGTGCGCATGGTGGCGTATACAGAGGATATCTTCTAGCTAAAACAAAATTCTGATTGGGACTAGTTGGTTCATGCTATATGTCTTGAAGGAGCGCGAAAAAGCTGGGACGGGCGCTGAAAACCAACTCTGGCTACTGGCTCTTTTAACGTTAGTGATTTAAAGTATTATAATTGGTTTTTGGGGGAAAGGAAATGACGCAGTATCTGTCTCATGTATCTTTGGACACCTGAACCGCGCCGTAAGGGAATGGATAAAGGAGGGAGTGAAAGAAGAAAGGAAGAGAGGTGCCGTAGTGGAGGGCTCCGGAATAATTTCAACCACATGGGGATCTTTAGCGTGCACTGACATCGCACAGCACACGGGCGCCTTACCGTTTTTCCTCCATAAAAACGCAGTGATTTAAAGTTGAACGGAAGTTTTTCCATTACGTTTATGAAGCAATCGAAAGCCGTGCCGCGGTGAAGAAAAATGGGCTTGGCCTCGTGGACGTCAGCGTTTTTTAAAGCAACGCGCGACAAAGTCGTCCTCATTGAGCGCTCAAAACCTCGTCAGTAATGAAGACTAGCTTTCCCTTCAATTTTTCCTGTATGCGTAATCATGCAAGAAACTAACAAACTATCAGGCTGTCAAACTATCAAGTTTTGTGTGCACAAAATCACGCCTATGCCAACCGGCAGTTTCCACGCATCAAGTGCTCGTTCTGTCAATCTCGGCGATGCTCGGAGCCCTCCACTACGGGACCTCATTCTTCCTCTCTTCTTTCACTCCCTCCTTTATCCCTTCCCTTACGGCGCGGTTCAGGTGTCCAACGATATATGAGACAGATACTGCCCCATTTCCTTTCCCCCAAAAGCCAATTAATTAATTAAAAAAGTGAGCGAAAACCCTCTCCCGGATACCCGACCCTTTCTCGTACTGCGTTTTGTCAGTGGGAGCGCAGTTCAGAGATACAAGTGGCACCCGGGCGAGGCTGCACTGTCGGCATTGCTTTGCAGGGTAGATGCACTGCCCGCCCTCTCATCATCTTTATTTTGAAATCAATTTTTTTCCCACCTTCGGAGCTCTTTTCCCTCTACACAACGAGAGCAGTGCGATTCGAATATCATACTTTTGAGCCCATCGAACTTATTGATGCTCCACAGCTCGAGTGGTCGGCGATAAAGGGTGCCAGCATGTCACCAAGAGCATTCAAAGTGGTTCACGCTACAAGGTTCAAGTGCTGCTGTCAGGACGCTTCGTAGGCGAGCGCGGGGCAAGAAATAGAGTCATGGAATAAGAGGCGTGAGAGACGCCTGGTGGTGGCAACCGAAAGCGTCCCGTGTGGCGAAAGAAAACAGAGCGATATGGGAGAAGTTCTCGTCGGCTTCTTAAACACGCTCTCTCACACCCGGTTATTTGCATACCCGAGCGTCTGAGGGTTGTGAGGACAAGACAGCGCTGCCTTCCAACAAGGAGACGCGAAAGAACTGAACGCTCTGATAAGTGCATGTGTGCTGTCGCTTCGACTGCTCGGTGGGCACTCTCTGAATGGCCCTCCAGTGTATAAAACGTCTGCGAGAGCGCAAGGTTCAGGGACCGCTGCTTTGCTGGTGATGTTGGCGAGTGAGCGTCTTGACTGAACCACGCAGACACGAACGAAATGATAAGGTTTGGAGCATACTCGAATTTTAAAGCTTAGAATCGTGCAATATAGTGATCGATTTGGCTTTGAAACGAATACGTCTCTTCGGCAACACCGACAAATTCTTCCGCACTATTTCGAAGTTGGGGAGAGCGGGTTGATGCGCTTTTTTCCATAAATCGAAAATAGCTCACGCTTAAAGCTTAACATGCGTGTAAAAAAAAGGGAAATACAGAAACCAGAGTTATATGATACGTCATAGTCATGAGTGAATTCGGTTCCGACCAACTCCCCACGCCACATGTTTCATCCTTTTTTTTTTCTGCTTCAGAGTTGTTTCCTTTCTGGCGCATTTGCTACGCTTGCTTTTCTTGGTCCCGAGGAAAATCACTTCAAGCGTGAAAGTGGACTGCTGATACTGTGCAATCGATCAATCGATGGTTGCGATGGTTTCTAAAGAAAAAAAAATAAATTAGGAGGCTTCAAACCACAACACTGTGCACTTACCGTTTCTTGCGACGCTGGCGTACACAGTGCTATAGTGTGTTCCTTGAACGCTGAGACGTTATTTCATTAAATACATATTCATTGAAAGAACACTGAAGAAAATAACGATTGCAGATGCTTAAACACACATGCATTCAAAAAACGTACGAAGTTATCCACGCAATTTCGGTATTGTTTTAAGGAAGGAACGTCTCAGGCCTTCCTTCCTTAACGCTACAACGCTAAGTAGCTCGTGTCGTCGGTATAGATTGAGCACTGAAATCTCTGATTGGTCAATGGGATCAAGACGTCACAGCCACATGACCTCGCGCGGGCAATTCTAACAACCCACAACGCTCACGTTAAAATTGAAGTCACGCATGCAATGAAACATGATTTAACTTTACGAATTATTTGATTTCGCTTTTAAGAATTTTAGGTGGGTTTGAACCGAAGACCCTTCGGTTGCGAGCCAGACACGCTGTCGACTAAGCGTGGCTTGGTAACAGGCGGGGAACAATATGTACGCCGTGTGGTGGGGGATGGTGGTGGTTTTGTGATGGTATCTTACGAGTGTACACTAGTGAGTATGTGTATAATTAGAGATGACCACAGGCCACTACATCCTTTTTATACGATTCTAACGCGCATGCCGCCAACCAGGCCTCTTCTTCAGCACGTTGCCTGAAATTCAAATTTTCTAATGTCATTATCCTGGCCGGAAAGTATTCGCTTCGGTTTGCAGTTATTAGCTTCAATGCAAAGCCTAGCCGTGCAGAACGGCTTTCGAATGGGGTTCGTGCAAGCTCCAGAGGGTCACCAAGAGGTCACATGTACGGTAGCGAGAAGGCTGGAAGACGGGATTCCTGGCAACCCAAAATTAACAAGGGGGGGATGGAGCCTCAGTGTGCTCGGCAAAGTTTCGACAAAATGACTTCGTAAATGCATCCATCATTTGCAGGGGTCACACCAATGCTGACCTCATTTGCCCAGACGAAGACAGGTGCTCTCTTCGAAACGTTGGCGAAGAACGGCAGATTTGGCTAGTTGGTTTGGCATGGTTATCTTATAAGAGAGCGCTAAGAACACAGGACGTAGAAACATCATTGGCGACCGGTCTGAGGCTTCCCTCCCACTCACTGTTCGTTTTGTGTCGGCAAGAGTTCAATGCAAGCACATGGTTATAAAGTACGAATAAAAACGCAGGTAATGAAATACAACAAGCGTTTGGAAGTAGTGACCAGCGGACGCTCTCTGAGGCGGCGGGAGCTAATAAGGGCCGTATTTCACATTATTAATAATAATAATAATAATAATAATAAGAATAATAATAATAATAATAATAATAATAATAATGATAATAATAATAATAATATTAATAACCATCGTCATAATTTATTAGCCCGTAAATACCCCTGCGCAGGATATTGCGTAAGGGGGGGGGGGCTGTGATTGGGACAACATATCACTTTTTATGCCGAAACAGTGAAACAGCCGTTGCTTGCCAGGAAACATTGGAAAGAACAAAAAAATATGTAAATAAATCCAGCAAACAGGTGCGGTGAAGCATACAATGACAACATAAAAATAAAACGCAAAGGCAGCAATAACCCGCATTGGGATTTCAAGTATGAAGACAGCACTTGCTGTAATTTAAAAGTATCGGGTTCAGTTACAGTGCATTCGAGTAATGATTTTCATTCTTCAATGGCAAAAGGCAGAAATTACTTGTTAATCGTGTTCGTTCCTTAATAATGCATGACCCGCTCAACTGCTATTCCTAAGAGCCCTGTGACGTAAGGGTTGTCGACAGCTAGCAAACAATGTGATTCATTGGTTCCAGTGTCACTGGCGGAGCTGACCAATAGCAAGGAGGCAACACAATGACGCACAGAAAGAACCGCGAGAAGATGCGGCCCTAAAATGGACTAAAAAAAAAACGATTTGGTTGCATGGCTACCAGGCGTACTCACCTGAAACACAGCAACTATGAGAACAGGACTTCGCAACCAAATATCGTTCTGTTCAACGAATCATCGACGTGTAACTCACTGATCTCTACTAATTCCCTTCGCTCATCGTGCGTTGCGTTTCCAGGTAACCAGGAAACTGACCGTGTTTCCCTGTCTATGTGTCTACATCTTCTTTTCCCTCTTCCTTTACAGTACTGCTATTCACCGCCCGCAACGGAGAAAGAACGCGGACAGGAATCCGAAAAGAATAACGGCGGACCGCCGCCTCCACTCCCGCGACAAATGTACTACAACGTTTCCCGGTCTCGGTTCCCGCGAGTGCATCCGCGTTCAACCAACGAGCATTTGCATTCAGCGCAGCCACGCACGGATGCTCCTGCTGCTCTTTTCCCAAGCTTGCGGGATCTACGGCGTCGGCATCCGACGCTATCGATAGAGGGCTCCTTCCCCCTTGTAAAGTTACGATATACGTTTCACTCTTATCTCGCTTACAGGTGCTCTTACCTGCATGCTTTCGCCGCGAGGTGGCGTTCTCCCGGGTGTCCACAACGCAGGCTTTTTTTCTGTATTTCTTTTTATCCTTTCCGAAGGCGGCATAGTGTCCTACAGAGACCCCCGCGTCGGACAGGGAGATAAGGGCTTCCACTGGGAGGCCCCGTACAGGTGTAAAGGAACGACTCCGGGTCGCCGTATAAATCCCTGCTTTTGCTCGGACTGCGCCGCCACCGTTGAGCGGTGTGGCGAGGCCTGTCGCGTGCTCGTATTTCGGGCCTTCGCTTCTTCTTCGTCGCGAACGGACTGCAGCGCTAAAAAAAGGAGGCCTGTTATATACGACCTCATCCTCCTCCCCTCCGGAACCGTCGCTAACAAGACGCCGCCGGACAACGTCTGCAATTCATTCGGCTTCGCTATATAGCGCGCGTGTATGGTATACCTTCTCCCGCGGTAGTCTTTTTTTTTCTAGAAGGCAGAACCTCTTTTCTCCTCTCCCTTTCTGTCTGTCTTGCCGGTCTAGACTGAAAAGAAGAAAAAATGCAAATGAAAAATAAAAAAAAAGATTAGTGCGGAAGTTAAAAAGTGGGGAGAAAAGCTTACGCAAGCCACGCGACTACTGGCTTCTTTCACTCGCGCGTTGACCACGGTTTTGGAGCAAGGAGGGAGCCTTGATCTTCAACTTGACTGCGCTGTTATGGTAGCGGAGTGATCGCGACGGCCCGTTCTGGCCAGACGCCCTCAGATGTCACACTAGGTGATCGCGTTGCAGTGCACACTGTGCACAATGGAAAGCAGTGTGTGTGAAGTTGCTGATGTGTCAACGAGTTCAGTTAATGAGGGGTCGTCTATCGTATGTGCCTCGAGCCACGATGGACGGCTCTCCACCGCGGCGCCCGTGGGCTCACTTAGTTGCAGATGTTGCATGGGGTTGTAACGCTGCAAATTTGTCACCGGCGTTTGCTGCGTTGCACGTGGACGCACATTAGCGCCTAACCACATGGTTTTCTGTAAGGAACCCGATGCGCTGTGAGCTGGCTTATGTCACTGCGAAGATGAGATTGAGCTGAAACCTGAAGGCTGAAAGAACGGTCATTAGGCTAAGGAGAGCGCAGCGAACGATCGGAAGTGACATTACCATTAAGAGACTGTAAAAAAGCGGCTTATGTTAATGCGAGTTGAGGATATTTTAGTTGAGAAGTGAACATGAACGGGAAATCTAAAGCGCGGAACTGACAACCAGCCATACCCAACAACTCTGGACAGAAGCACTTATGAACGGGAAAGAGTTTATGAACGAAATTTTTATATATTGCAAGATTAAACTGCAACAGTCAACATATATGCAGATCTGCCGTTGGCAGGTTTGCATTTATTTTTTTGCTGTTAACGTTTTTGCTATAGTCAAAAACCTTCTCCATAGGTTTTCAATGGAAGTCTTAACTGCTGGATGCGAGCGATGGAAAAACTTTAATGGACGAACACATTCAGTATTGCTACATCATCATCATCATCATCATCATAATCAACCTGACTACACCCACCGAAGGGCAAAGGCCTCTACCATGTCTCTTCAATTAACCCTGTCCTTTGTCAGCCGCACCGACCCTATGCCCGCAAACTTCATAATCTCATCCGCCCACCTAACCTTCTGCCGCCCCCTCCTATGCTTTCCTTCTCTTGGAATCCACGCCTACAACAGTACCGTCCAATTTTCCTGTATTCAAAAATTTTGTCCAAAGATGTTGGACATGGACCTATATTGGAGGTCAGACAAGAGAAAGAAAACATAGTCGAGGGTGGCCGGAAGTCAGGCGAAGGGAACGAGCTAAGGAAGTCTGTCGGAATAGCGTGAGCCCAGCTGGCGCAAAACAAGAACAGCTTTAGATCGTTCAAAGAGGCTTTTGCCGTGACGTCTGACGTCAGTACAGGACGTACACAGCTTTCCGCCGCGTTGTCTCACGCAAACATCTGACGAAAGAGCACCGCGTCGGCGCCTCTGACGTCAGATCTTCCCCATGAACGACATCTAAGCTGGGAGACTTCACGTTGTGCATTGAGTACGTTCGCTCCCTGGCAAAATCTTTAGTGTTTTAATAGCTATTACTAATCTGTGTAAAGTATATATTCTGGGACCAATTTATTTTTAGTTAACTGTCGCGACTGCTTGCAAAACCTCGAGCTACTAAGTGCTTGTACTATTCTGCGGGCGGGTGCGCTGACAGAACTATTCAGTTAGTAATTAATTACTCATTAGCATCCACATAAGCGCAACCATACGGATAGAGCAATTACTAACTCAGGTCTGCCCCCTTGGGGGTTCCCCTAAATACCTTTGAATAACAAAACTATTAATGCAGGCGGAATGACTCGAAAAACACTGGTTCTGCTTACAGATTAGCCGCGATGGTGGTCGCTATAGGCTGCACGTAACAGAGGCAGAAAAAAAAAATGGAAGGGTTTTAACGTAGTTAAACCGAGCAGACGTGTGAAAGCAAAGAGTGGTTTCGCACCACTTGCTTGAAAGGTGCAAAAGCAAATGACCCTGAGGGTGCCAAGGTCGCCCTCAAGGTCACCCTTCCATTGGCTACAGCTGACGCTACGCTCCTCCGAACTTACCCGAGCTTCCTCCCATTGGCTGCAGCTTGCGCTAAGCTCCTCCGAACTTACCCGAGCTTATTCCCATTGGCTACAGCTGGCGCTAAGCTCCTCCGAACTTACCCGTGCTTCCTCCCATTGGCTGCAGCTTGTGCTAAGCTCCTCCGAACTTACTCGAGCTTCCTCCCATGGGCTGCAGCTGGCGCTACGCTCCTCCGAACTTACCCAAGTTACTCCGAGGCTTCACACACGTTTTTAGTCGGACCCGTGTTAAGTAGTGATTTCGCAATAAAACAAAAAAAACCTTCCCGTACATCGACTTAAGGGTGGTCCACAGGAAAGCATCCCTTTTTCTTCAAGGTGGCTGCTAGGATACGATGCGTTCCTCCACCTCCCATTGTCTTCGTCGTGGTGAGCAAGCACGCTGCGAAGACAACAGTACGCGGTGAAGCAGACAGCGCGCAGACAGCGGCCAGACAATGCGCAGTCCTCGGGCTATTATCCCTCATTGACCTTGAGCTTCAGCGGTCTGTTTGCGCTCACGAACAGGCGGGCGCCCAGAGAGCTGTAGGTAGGTAATGGTGGCGGTGGCTCCTCGGACGCAACATGTGCTCAGCGCTGCCAGCCAACACACGCGCGCCCTGAGCCGTGACTTATGGTTTCCCCGTAACTGTCTGCTCCCGGGACGATGCGGCCGGGTAATGAGAGTTTGCTGGGCGCAGCGAAGGCGCGCGCGCCGCGACTAATTAAAGCCGAAGGAGGCGCCTAATTGCCCCATCAGGATTGAGCTCGCCCCCTCTCCTCACAAGCCACCACGCCTTCGCACACGCCTCCTGCATTCGCTTTTCGTTTCTTCGTTGCTTTTCCTTTTGTTGATGTTTTTTGTGCTTTTCTGTGTGTGTGAGCGGAAAGTGTTCACGTAAACGAGAAAGTGACCATCACGCCGAACGGGATTCTTATCGTTTCTCGAGCGAGAGCTTTTCGAGCGTCCGGCACCAGAGAAGAAGACATTCGAAGAATTATGATCCCAGCCAGGACAGAGCTCAGCAGCCCGCGATGGAGCAAAACCGAAGGCGCGAAACGCGTCCGGAATTCGTTCGGTGCTTCTCCTCTCTCGTTGCCCTTCCCATCGTCACCCCTTGCGCTTACTGAAAAGGGCGGAGAGAGCTGATTGCCGTTGGCAAAGCACTATAGGTAGCGTTCCGTGAACACACGCGCTTTAGGGTGGCCGGCGGTTTGGGTGCTTTCGGGCTGCCATCACGACGAGGGCCTTGATTAGGTGACCGCTTGCTCTGCTCGGTGTTAAACGAGATATTTTTGGCGATGTGCAGGGTACGCACAGGTATTCATTGAGGTCACCGCGAAGGACTGGTTCTTACTTTTTTTTTTAAAGACGCTTTTAGAATACAAGAATCAGTATGAGAGCTATGACCGAAGAAATGCAAGGCTTACGCTAGATGGGCACGCATCTTGCTACCTGTGTGCTCTAAAAGAAAGACATTATGTAACGGTCGAAAGCAGCTGAAGATGACGAGGAAAAAGCGCGGCAGGTAGTCGCATTTAGTGACTCGTTTCTATAGAGGTCAAAACAACAACAGCAACATTTACTGGCTAATGTCCAAGAAATGGACACTGCCTGAATAATTTCATGCCTCCTCACCACTTATTAAGCCCACCTGTTCACCGCTTCAGCTGCAAATGTCATCGGACGTTGCAAAGTAGAATGCCGACTTGTTGGAAGAGTCGATAATCACGTCTTGTTCTGATCGAATACCATTGCGGGCTTTTTAATAACGGGCAGTTCAATAAAAAAAAATGGCATGCGATAAGTAAATATATTGCAGGTATAGAGTGTATAAAAATACAAATTCCTGCTCCGCACCTTAATCTAGTTATCCTTAAGCCTTCATTGTTCCGCTTTTCAACAATGGCTAGCTGCTGCACATCATAGCATGGAAGGCTCGATTGTTCTAGATCACTGTAGCTACACTGGCGGCCAGTCTTAGTTTTCTTTTGGAGGTTACATGTGCACTGGTATTTTTGTGTTAGAGGCACGTCTATTTATTGATCAATCTGTTTTATACTGTCATATGAAAGGAACGCAGTCAAGTGTGCAAGCATTTAAAACTATTGTATAAAACTTCGTGATTTATTTATTTATTTATTTATTTATTTTTATTTATTTACTTATTGTCCGCAAAGATACTTTTAGCATCTCACAGTCGGGCACATAAAGTTATCATAGAGGGGAACCCACGACCTCAGCGACTCTAACGGGGAGGAAGATTAACGAGGACGTGTACGAAACGCGCCTTGTTAGAAAAAAAAAAATCTGGTTTCCACACAGTGAAAATTCCCGTCTAGGACCCGCACGTGCGAAGTAATGTACACAGATAAAAAGGAGTAGAAGGCATTAGAGGAAATGAACGTTCGGCCTGTTTCTATGCCACTTATACAAGGTGTGTCACTGCTAGGTGCACACGGCTCGAAGCAGGCATCTTGCACGCGCCAAATCTCGGCTATTCACCGATCTTTCGCACACGCTCCTAGGCCTCATATACAAAGTGGAACCCGTACAAATGCGCCCGCCATGTTTTGAGGCTCCGCGCATCCTTTGTATGTCCTCTGACCTTCAGAGGGGGTCGATTGTTTTCGGCCCGAGAATGGCCATAACGTACTGTCAGCTATCATTTATTCCGAGATCATGATTCAGGCTTCCTTCATTGAACGGCCGCACTCGTCCCAAGGGAGTGGTGTTTCTGGGGCGCACGTGTACGGGGGTCCCCCAATTGAAAGCTTGTCACGAACCACGAACACTATTGGAAGGAACAAAGCGCAACCGCATCGTAATTTGTTGCGTCTCCTGTATCGCGGGATTGCAGGCGCCCCTCCGTTAGCTCCGTTCTGCTTTAAAGTCAAAATAAAAATGAGATAAAAGTAAATTTGAGAGTGCATCTGGAGGAACGAAGTGCACGGATGCGCGCTGTCCAGAACCTAGAGGCCCTCACGGGTGAGTGCGGTGGTAAGCTTCAGCAGACCACCAAGCTTAAGCAGGGCATGTAGACACTCCACGGACTTTAAAATTTTACTTTTTTTACTTTTGTTAGTTGTTTTTCTTTCCTCGAGCGCTTTTTTTTTTTTTTGCTGTTGTTCTACTCAGTTCAGAAGCAGCGGGAGCGCCGACAGGGCAGGCGTCCCCCCAAAAGGTGGCCCCCGGTAGCCCATCGCTCGAGTGGAGGAGACCGGGGGTCGGCCCGGGCAAGATTGATTGGCGTCGCTTAATCTGCACCCGCGTGTCCGACAGCGCTGTGCGTTCGACGGGGAGAAGTCGTCACCGCGTCCCTTTCTTCTCTCCAAAGACAAACGACCCGCCACTCCGCCTCCGGCGTTGCGCAACCAGCGCACAGTGCGCACCGCGAACACCAGGGGGACTCGGGCACAAGCGCGGCATGCAGATACCCCACCGGGATAGATTTCCTGCGCCGACGTGTTTTGACGTGACGCATGGGCTTCCTAAAGGCCCGTGCCTACATCCGCGTTCAACAGCTCGCCACGGCACATATCTGCCAAAGCCAAACACACATGCGTACACAGTGAAGGATCGCGTGCGACTACAGCGCCTTCGTTGAGGTGTGCCGACCTGCAGCAGCTTCTCGCTTGTTACTTTTGGGAACGAGAGGGCGCGAGATCGCGGACAGGACGGAGGAGGCGTGGATAGCGTTGCGGACACCACACTGAGACTTGCGAACGTATAGCTGTTTCTTACGGCGAGATCTTTGCCTGTACAGGTCCCGCATGGAGATGGTATAGATCGGTGTCGCATAAGGTGAAAATGAATGGCCTGCGTCAGTGATCTGAGTACTGGTTTTCGTGAAGAAGAATTACGCCAGATTTGGCGGATACCTGCTCGTGACATACACTGGCACTGACGCGCTCGCTATCGGGCAGACACTGTCGAGTACTGTGGATAAACTGTTAAGGAAAAACATTAAAGGAAGCCGAGACGCAGTGCCTTTGTCTGCGAGGTTGTCGGCGGGTTTGCGTTAATAGTGGTTTATCACCTGGTTTTCCCTGTTTTTTTTTTTCCCAACCATGCGACTTCTGTCGCGTTTTCTGGCCGCCGCGCCTTATTCTGTTGAGGTTATTTTGTTATTGCTGTTTCTGTTTCTGTAGTCGTAGAAGTCGCTGTTGACGTGAAAATAAACGGTCGCCGATCTCGAGAAGGATTTATGCGGTATCACTGCTAACACTGCGACGACCACTTGAAATATAACGACTGTCGTGATACATCTGCGCCAGTTCACACCTTCGTGCGTCGGCTACCCAGTTAATAATTCACTGACACTGCGCTGTTGGTTATGCTTCGCATACCTTTTGGTGCGAACCTCACGCAACGCGGATCTGTTTTTTTTTTCTTCTTTACTGAAGACATCGCGTACGGCCTTCCAGATCGTTTTAGTGCGAAAGCGCGATTCCGACGCGTAAATCCCGAGAAAGATCTTGCGATGTTTAGTGAATTTGTGCCAAGTGAAATAAATAAATATAAAGAAATCAAATGAATATCCGACGGCTAGGATTCGAACCCGCGGCGGCGCGAACAGATCAGCTTCGCTGGCCACTGCGCGATAGCAATACGCTATCTCCGCATTTTTTTTTTACCAGCATGACATTTACTACACGAGGTTATGTACGTACAGAAAGGGGTTATATACAGATTATTTACAAAGCACGCAGCTAGTGACGGCATTGCACTAGCTAGACAGAAAACAACAGCTAAAAGGGCGGCAAAGATAGACACCGCGTCCGTAGCGGGAACCAGTCCGCTAGAAACTCCCTCTCATGATAAATGTCCCTGAGTTGGAGCATCGCTTGACTGAAATGGCTTCTGGCTGAAACAAGAGGTTCAGCGTTGCGTTCCAGCATGCGCGTTTTCCACACGCTATGAAGTCGATTGAGGAAAAAAATGCCACGTGGTTCGTAAACAGGTTGAGTAGCCTCAGGGTAACGAACACTGTAGGAATTTAAAACCATATTTCTTTAGCGTCCTCTCCAACACATCCCAAAACAAAATCGCATCCTTGCAGTTAATAAAGCAGTGTTCAATGGCTTCAGGTACACTGCACAGGCGGCAGCTAACAGAATGCAGAAAAATGTTTTTCCTATGGAGCCGCCACGTGTTAACAGGTAGAGCTTCGGTGTGTAACTTGTAGAAGCTGATCCTTCTAGGCTATATATCGCCGCAGCCGAACATACCTCGTGTTAAACTGCATCTCACTCTCGCGCTGTGCATCGCACATCGTCTTCTTGATCAACTAATGCTGTACTATCAAACTAATTTTCGCGCTTTCAGCTATGTGGCGCTTTTGTGCGGATAATTATATTCAGCCTCCCACAGTCGAGTACATCAAGTTTTCACTAGTGGGGAACACTCGACCACCCCGCCGCGGTGGCTCAGTGGTTAGGGCGCTCGGCTACTGATCCGGAGTTCCCGGGTTCGAACCCGACCGCGCCAGCCGCGTTTCGATGGAGGTGAAACGCAAAGGCGCCCGTGTACTGCGTGATGTGAGTGCACGTTAAAGAACCACAGGTTTTCGAAATTATTCGAGCCCTCCACTACGGCATCCCCATAGCTCTTAGTCGCTTTGGGACGTTAAGCCCCATAAGCCATAAACCAGGGTCAGGTGAGCAAATATAAGTTTGTGGGGATATGTTCTATTGGAGATCAGTGGTAGAGGCCCTTGTCCCGCTGGGTTCATGATGACGATGATTTCGACGGTGGTGGTTGCGGTTGTGATGGTGGTGATGATACTAAACGGAGAAAATTCCCCCGATTGGAGCTCTCTCGTTCAGTTTTCCCCCTGAAAGTTAGGTTATGTCGCAGGCAGCTTCAGCTGGCGCTCTATTAGTGGCAACATCCGGGCACGGAAACACCCAAGTGCGATGCCGGAACAAGTTCCTTCTGTAAACACTAACATATCCTCTCCGAATGCTCGCCTACGAAGCACGCACATACGTCAAGAACGCAGTATACCACCTCGAAGACCGACGACCCGAATGCTTGTCCCTCTTCACTTTTATCGCCATCGGAAGTGTCAATTTTCCGGGTCACTTTCCGCCGAAAATCAGCGAATGGCGTTGCCTGCGAACAGCTATCCGCTCCACCATAAAGAGTAAATTAAGAGAGCGTCCTCACGAGAGCTCTTCGAGAATGAATCAATCACTGGGCCACCGCCATTTCCGTGGCGCCTTCGGAGCTTTCGCCGCTGCCGCCACGCGTTCCAGGAACGGCCCAGCCAGGATGACTCGACAGCCGGCCGCGTGATGGGTTCATCCAGTGACCTTTCACCCTTCCCGCGATGCATTCGTCGGCCCACCTGCCCGTCCCCCTGCCAACCGCGTTCCACGTTTTTATTAGCTTCCTAAGAGAGAGGAGAGAGTCTGGAGATGTCTTCTTCGATCGGCCGGCTCTTGAAGCACGGAGGTGCGAACGCGGTTGCCTGGATTCGCCCGTGCGAAAGGCGCCTGCTTGCTGGACTGACGCTGGAAAGGCAGTGATCGCCGTCGAGGTATCCACTTGTCTCGCTTTATTTGATGCTTTATTTTGACCCCTTCTCAAGCATCGCTAGCTCTCAGGGAACACAATAAAGTACAAACGAAACACGAAGTTGCTTCCCTTGGCAGATTGATCACAACGTCGACGCTCCTGGCCACTGTAATGACCTTTCTTTAAGAGTCCACATTGCATTAGAGCTGTATGTGTGGGTTGAATGACCATTTTGCAGCTGAGGTGATTTGCATTGCACAATTTCATGCATATTTACAAGCGGCAAGAGTTTATTGTTTCCTTTTCTTTCTCCTGTTTGCTCCAATGTAGTATTTGCCAAGACAGGGCCGAGGTGCTCTGCTGACCTCGAATCGCGTCGGAGTGACCGATTCGATATTTTTTTGTGGTCGGCAGGCGCAGGGACCTGAATCGACGCTGGCTTTGTAACACCAAGCGTTAATCATCACATCGAAAGTGCAGTGGCCGGTTTTCTTAAATGTAACAAATTTTGTACTATTCTTTCTTAATTAGCCGCCGCGGTGGCTGAGTGGTTATGGCGCTCGGCTGCTGGCCCGAAAGACGCGGGTTCGATCCCGGCCGCGGCGGTCGAATTTCGATGGAGGCGAAATTCTAGAGGCCCGTGTACTGTGCGATGTCAGTGCACGCTAAAGAACCCCAGGTGGTCGAAATTTCCGGAGCCCTTCACTACGGCGTCTCTCATAGCCTGAGTCGCTTTGGGACGATAAACCCCCTAAACCATAAACCTTCTTCCTAATTGAGTTAAATATATGTTTTTCCAAGTTTTCATTTGAGCTTTACCGTCGGCATTTACGAGTACCTGATCTGCGCTCACAAGAAGTATCACTGGTCATGCAGCGAGTGACTCCGTGACTTCACATCTCCCACCCGAAGGTCAGATATTACACTAACTTTTTTCCTTTGCCAACTCATGACTGGAACTAAGAGATAAATCTATTGTTGTTCACCACGGTGTTATTGTGTTAAAGCACTTCAGAAGCCTATGAAAACCAGTGGCTGGCTGCCTTCAACGTGCTGCACAGAGCAAGCTGGGAGTTTCGCTATAAATCGCAGACTTCTAGACGAAGAAAAGAAAGCAAGCTTCGTGCGTTCCATTGTCGAAAGCTGGCTGCCGTAGTGCACTAAGCAGCGATCGTCACTAACAAACGCCAGATGACAGTAGAGTGATATGTAAACTTGTGCGCCTTGGCACAAAGCCTATACATGTTATGTTTACTTGCTAAATTTCTTTTTAGTTCCACATGGTAAACTAGGGAGCCCGTATTCGCGAAATTTTCCTCAGTTGACGTGAGAGCGCGGCGGGATGGGCTGATGCACTAACGCTGGTTAATTTCATGTCCTACTGGACAATTCTAATAATTAATGAGAAAGGCACAGACCAATCAGAAAACGCCCTGAAATAAAATTGGTATTGTACGTCGACCGCAGCGATAGTTTTTTCACATTTTTTTTCTCCTTTGGAGGGGGATAGTATATGTTCTATTCAATAGAAAATGCATCTTGCAGCCCTGATATACTTTATCATTTCCTTGTCGAAATCACTCGACATGTACTGCACATCTCTACACGTGGTAATGGTCATTTCGGACCCGTCACGCGGTATAGTAATGTGCAGGCGGAGAGCTCAGGCTCTTAGCGTATTCTACTCGCAGTATCTAGCGATTTTACTGTTGCACGCAAGTGGCATTGCAAAGAAGAACATTTAAAAAGCGAGCTGTGCTTGTATATTTCAGTGGTCTGCTTGAAAAAAACCACGTTGGTGAGATTAATTAATTTATTCCTTGCTCCTTTTTGCACACTGCCCGATGACAGCTTGCAAGCCACATTGCTCGTAGCTCGTCGTTGTATACGACAAACTATGACTAGTTAATTGGTATCAGGCATGGGACGAAGTCTTGAAATGTCGCAGAGCAATTCCGAAAACTTGCAGTTCACCACACCAAAGCCATATACCGGAATATAATCTGTTGCGCTTGGTTTCTTTAAATGAGAGAAGTGTGGTGAACAGAACGGTCCAACTTGAAGCAATTCGTCTGCTGCACGATCCACACATCAGCGTCATTACTCAGACGTAGTTGAAAGATCCAAAACGCGACTATAAAACTGCCTGCGATGGTACCGCGAACGTGACTACAAAAAGTGGACCATGGACAATCGCTACATCGGCAACCTTTGCGGCTATCAGAGCAAAACTGGTCTCCACTCCTTCCAACTTTATCCTACATTATTTCCCCCTTTCTCAACCTATGCATTATAGCACACTTCTCGACTAAAAAAAAAGGAAGTTTCTTGGAGCCACTCTTATTTTTAATTTATGTGAACGATTTGGTTTATGTGATAGCGTATGGTGTGTCTGCTAGGTGGTTTGCCGATGAATGTGCACTGTTTAAAAAGTATCTTTTAAAAATGAGTACGATTTCAGGTCCAAATTGCAATACGCCGCAACAGTAAAGACCCTTACTCTACAAAAAGATGTCAGACAAACTTGAACGTCTTTAACGTTAGGCAGTCAGATTAATTCATAGTATACTACCGATGGCAAGATTCTCCCTTTTCAATACCGCAGGAAAATCATACTCGAACATTGGAAGCGAGCAGAAAAATTAATCACCTCATTTTTCTTCACAACTGTCGTCCGGGGTAAACGAAATTAACTTTTCCTTCTTGCATCTAGCCTATTTCCACAAGGAGAGCACGCCACACACATTATTTTGCTAGAACGAATGTACACAAGCGCAGTTTTTTTCTCGTCAACAGTAGCAGAGTGGAATTGTTGTCGACATAGCATTTTTTGCGCCCTGATTTTTCGAATTAATTGGATCTTTTTTTTTTCGATTCCGAGTTCTTTTTTCTTCCAGCGGTGTAACCGAGGCAGTGTTCTAATTGCAGTATTTTGTACCGTGGTTGAGACTTCTGCTGCATGGGCCTACTTAGCCTGCAAAGTGCCCCAAATAAATAAATTAAATAAACAATGCACACTCAAATTAGAAATACAGCACACATAAAAACATGAGTGTTTGTGTTATAACTATTTGTCCGGCTAATTTCTTGTCACATGCTCCTCATTACATATTTTAACTCCTATACGTATTTGCTTATGTATAATTTTGTGCAGTGTTTCAATATGTACTTTAATTATTCTCCAGTGCTATTTTTGTATTTAATTGCACTTTTGAATGTCCTCCCTGTTATGATCCCTGACAGGATTGACAGTATCAAATATAAAAAAAATCATGAACCCTCGCAAAACAACAAAAAGCACGGGCAATATGGTAAAGATCGGTGTAGCCTCATGAGGTGACCTTCAAATCTATCTATTACGTCTTCTGCACAGCTGCACATGCATGATAACGCACATGAAGTAAAAGGAAAATAAGAATGTTTATTTTTTTGTCAGTGCTGTGTTTTCGAATACCTTCAATAATGCGTTCGTTATTATCCCACGTCGTCGCAGTGTGCGTGGCCGGATCGACCTGACGCAAAAGAGGCGCTGCTGTTTACGCGATGACTGCACGGACACTTCTACAAAGCTTGCGCGCACATGCGAAACGAAAGGTTAGAGAGAGACATGTGCCCCTGTCACGCATGTTTTCGAAGTGCGCGAGGCTGTGACGTAGCTTTTGTCGCACTGGAAGTTTTTTTTTTTTTTTGTCGTCTGCCCAGCAGCGAAGCGTCCACGAAATCCGGTACGCGTAGTCGCTAGCTGCGGCGTAATGTATTTTACCTAAGCCACTCGCTCGACTGACGCCATGCTTTTAAGCAAGCGGTCGAATATTGACGTCAAAAGCACACTGCACAACTTCCAGTTACAGCTGCACGCGGACAGATTCGCTTAATCTCCACAGTACTTTGTTTCCTTTTTAATGCAATAGTGTTCAAGGCCCCGTTCGTCAGGAAATGCGGTGTCGGCGTTGTGAGCGAGAAATCACGGGCATGACTCTGGCAGGTGGCTCCCCAGTGAGACAACCTAGGAGTCAGGTGGGCCACCTAGGTCACGTGACCTTGCGGCGTCATCACAATCTGGCCAGCGGATAGTGAGCAAACTGCCCGCCGTGGCAGGTGGTATAGTTAAATTAATGATTGGTCGCTCGGGGGAGAGCAACCTGGGTTGCACAAGGCCCACCGCTGGCAGCACCTGCCATCCCAGGGCAGTGGCGCATCGCTTAACCGCTGCACCACTGCGCCAGGCGGGGTATGAGGACTGCCAGGGATCTATGAACGTAGAGAAGAGAACTAACTTCTGCATATATGGGAATTAACCCATTACACTATCTCGTCATACCCTTAAGACGGAGCTTAAGTGCCTCCTCCGGTTTCTTTAACGTAATGTGTAACCTAACTTTGTAGTTTTGAAATATTAAAAAAATATTCTTAACGTATGCCTCTCTGGTTACCATGTCTATTCCTCAGACATTTGAAAGCTTTTGTGTTACACAATTTGCATTATCTCATGTCCCCTGGTGTGATAACGAAGGCTTTGCGCTAGTAAGATTTTGCTGTTAATTTTCGCTTTTCTTTTTCCGCATATAACCACCTTTCATATAACCTGTATAACCCATATAACTCCTATAACCTACATAAACAGCTCCCATATAAAACACCTTCCACGTTTAACCACTTTCATATACACTTTTTTGAAAGCTCTTATGATGATGATGTGGTAGGGCTTGGAGGAGCACTTTATGCACCCCCGGCGCACTAAAACTATGCAGGGGTGACGTGAAAAGTTCTCCTCACCTTCCAATTACTTCAGGCGAAAAGGTAATACACGTAAAATTTAAACAGATAACGCATTTCGCCCGATGATCCGCATGTTCTTCTGTTTGTATCATGTGGCTGGCATACTTTGTCCTACAAACACTTCGCTACAGACTGTGTAGAGTTATTATTGACTTTGTCGTCGAGTAGTTCCATTTTGTGTGCACATAATTCCTTGCTTGTCACTAGGAAAGACAATTTGTTTTTGTTCATTTGTAGTCTACTCAATGCAAGAATATATTTTGTTTTGTTTGAGGTCTCTAGACTGTCGATACACGTAAGACACCACTGAGGAGTCAATTTCGTTTGTCTATTCGTAGTGTAGATTGTGTACGGAGACCCGAACGGACGCTATATCACTACCTTTGTCCGTTGGGTATACAGACTGTTTATAGACGCAAGCCAACAGAATATTTTTTTTCCTTTCTCTAAACACAACTGCAAATTTTTTTGAGACAGAAGCCGATGAAGTAGTCTATCTTACTGTCTATTCGTAGGTAGCCGATACTACAGCCTATACAAACCATGTCTATGTAGAAATCTATTATTTTTTGTTCGTGGTGCTTAAACTGTCAACCGTCTTGCCACCCCCCCCCCCCCTTCCCCCAATCTCATTTTCCTAAAAACGTGTACTGTGCGATGTCAGTGCACGTTAAAGAACCCCAGGTGGTCGAAATTTCCGGAGCCCTTCACTACGGCGTCTCTCATAGCCTGAGTCGCTTTGGGACGTTAAACCCCCATAAACCAAACCAAACCTTTTCCTAAAAAAAAAAAAAAAACTCGCGGACGCCATATAAGAATGGACCAACTGTATCTCCTTGTCAGAATAGTGTTACGATAAAGTTCACATCGAAGCTGCTTTTTTTATTAACCACTTTGATTCCATCAAATCAAACTATACGCGGACATGACGTCTTTCTCAAGGCGCAGTGCCATTACTCCGTTTGCCTCGAAGAGAAACCCAAGCTCGAACGCGTCGCCATGGCCTGAAACAAACTTAGAAGACAGCTTCAGCTAAAGATTTCGCACTGCCTGACTCAAGAGGCCAGTTGGCGTCATCACGCTTCGTGGCGCCTCGTTACTCTTCCGTAGAAAGTTATAGCACCGCATCCGCTGTTGCGACAGAGAAGCTTTGAAGAGCCGATGGTTTCCCCCCGATGCGATCCTTTGAAAACCCACAGTGTTTCACCACGCCCAACCGTAGGATATGCCGATCGCCGTTTCAAATATTTTCGTCCATAATTGATCGATTGATTTTTCGTGCAAAAATAACGCTCTAAGCTTCAATGGAGTGCAGTGATTGAGTGCGGAAGATACTTTTAGACCACCTCAGGTTCTTCACCGTGAGAGAAAATCTTAGCGCGAGGGAGTTTTGAACTTTTGCACTCAGCACTCAGGAAACTCAGAGCACTCAGAGAATTCAGCGCACACAGAGTTAAGCAGAAGAAAATTACCCGTCTAAGTTTATGCCGGACAACTTGAAATGAAGTCTAGTTTGTTCAGAAAACTTAACGTGAAAAGCGGGAGCTTTAACGAAATAATGAATGAGCTTTTATTTACCACCTTAGAAAAGTGTACGAACTGCAGATGAAAAGGTACAGACATGTAGCTTGAAATGTGTTTGTGGTCTAGTGCAAAAGAAAATGCCTTAACAAAAAAGAACTGCATGCATTGCAGTGCACAAGCACAAAACTCTGTAAAACATGCCAATCGGTCAGGACCCTCACAATTTACTTCTGCAAAGCGGGAGGCGCGTCAGTGCAATGGAGAAAATGACGTCAAATTACACGCGGAAAAGAAAAACAACAGCATCATAAACGTACCACCTTAAGGTTCAGGTAAATCTGTTTCTTGAACAAAATAGAGCTTGAGAGCCGTAGGAGGTCAACAAAAAATGTTCATTTTTATCACTGCTGTACTTATTACAAAAAAGTTAGCCGCCTGCCTTCCATAATTTGTTCATGTGCGTGATAATATTCATTTATCAGTGCACCAAAAAAAACATTTCTTCTTGGCCTTTAATTTGGCAAAGGGCGCAATAAACTCAGAATTCGTGAGAGGAGAGAATCTAGTATGGTGTATAGTACGCGGTATTCTAGAAATGGAGTCTTTACCAAAAGTAACCAGACTGAAGGTTTGCTTCTCATCTTTAAAAACCTTTTGATCTTTAGGGAAGTCGTAAGGGCTCCGCTATGCAACTGAGTAGCAAACCACGCAGCCTGCTTACTTTTACGAAGACGGAATATTTAACAGGAACAATTTTATATTACTTATCTTACCTCCGCAGGGGAGGCGTCTGCAGCCTGCAGGCGTTGGTGAGTGGCGACACCACGGGTTCCCGAGCATCCGCAGGGGCATCCCCGCAGGGAGATGATGGTGAGCAGGGCGTCACCACGGACCCGAGCACCCGCGCCTAGCCGTTCGTGGCATTGCCATGTCCGGGGAAAAGGGGATCCTGGTGGTTGAGCCGATGCCGAGCGTTTGGACCCTTAAGGCCCCTCGGCGGAGGCAACACACCACTTTGGTCCCAGCTTCCTGTAGACGGCACCTCCGGCCTAACCCGACCGGGGGAAATCGGCAGTCGCCTTTTCCTGTCCTCCCTCTCCATCTTTCACTTTCCTATCTTCTTTCTCACAACTATCCTATCTCCTACTCACTTGGGTTTTCCTTGTTTCCTGGCGGCGAGGGTTAACCTTGTGTGACGAACTACCCTGAGCTTCGTCATATTCCGTTATAGTAGTGGTGTACACCTGCCGTGGGCAGGACTTGCTTGCAACTTCGTGTCCTGTCCCCGTGTTGGGCTCTGTGGTGCGCGGCTGCCACGGCAGGAAAAAAAATTATGGATCCCTTTTCTTCTACAAATGGTCGCCCTCATAAACGAGGATGGACCGCGATGTCACTACGGAGTTCCTGCATAAAAAAAAGGAAATTTTCGGCAGATGCCACGTCGTACACAGTGAGGTAGCTGAAAAACAAGCTAGGATTATCTCTCAGTGGTTCTAAGTCTCTCACAGAATCATTGGGCCTTGGATACAAGGTGACGAAGCCGGCCAATGGCGATCTACTCCTCCAGATCAGAGACAAAGCACAGAATTCCAAGCTCTCAAAAGTAGCAACCTTTGGAGAAATACCTGTTTCCATCAGTGCACATAGATCCCTCAACACTGTCAAAGGCGTGATTTCAGAACAAGACTTTCTGACTCTGACTGAAGCAGAAATGCTGGACGGTCTCAAGCACCAGAATGTCACTGATGTAAAACGCATAAAAATCAGAAAAGATGACAAAGAAATTCCAACAAAGCACTCAGTTCTGACTTTGCCTCCAGCCAACTCTGATACCATAGAAGTAGGTTTCATGACAATAGCGGTCCGGCCATACATCCCCAGTCCTCGCCGGTGTTTCAAGTGCCAAAGGTTTGCCATGGATCGCACACTGCCAAATGTGCATCTAATGGACACGAATCTTACGTCTGCAACGCAGCGCCAAAGTGCTATGTGAAGGGGACCACCCCGCGTATTCTAGGTCTTGCCCATCCTGGAAGAAAGAAAAGGAAATTATTACTATCAAAACAAAAGAAAACATGGCATTCCAGGAAGCACGGAAAAGATTTGCACGAGCTCAGGGAACTTTCTTGTTCACGGCAAAAACAAATTCCGCCGATGTGGTGCGACTGGGCGGGGCACCACACCAGGCGACCGGCATCTGCCCAGACCACGCACAGTGAGTCTGAGGCAGGGCCAACCGCATCCCGGGCAGACGCAGCAAAGGCTTCCCCCAGTCGGGAGAGGCTTACAAACAGTACACCCGTGGGCTCTCCGCGGCGTGCAAGAGCCTCTAGTGAGGCGATGGACGTAACACCGAGCTCACCTCTGCTGTAGCGGCAGCGGAGCTCTCTTGACCGAAAAAAAAGGAAAAATCCTAATAACTGGCCCCAAAGAAATAGGGACGTAATTTTTCAAAACATATAAAAAATCATAATGGCGTTCCTTATACACTGGCAGTGTAGAAGATTATTTAATAATTTAAGTGATATAAAAGACATCTTAGCCACATTCTCACGTGTGGCCTTGTTCATTCAAGAAACAAACTTAGGTCCCAAAAACACAAATGTGCTCCAGAAACAAAGTATTTAGCCGCGACGGAGAGAACGCAAGCCGGCTCTCAGGTGGCGTAGCTATCATAGTAAAAAATGACGTCCCGGCTCGTGAGCTTAGACTAAACACTAAATTTGAAGCTGTTGCAGCCACTCTGCTTACACAAAAACAATAACAGTGTGTTGTATATATCTTGACCCTCATCTCAAAGCAACAATACATGAATCAGAAGATCTTTTAGAGCAGCTACCAGAGCCCTATCTGGCAGTCGGCGATTTTAACGCACATTCCTCGTTCTGTGTTAGTGAAAAAACGGACACCCTAGGGCAAATTATAGAGGATTTTATTCTGAGCAATAATATTTGTCTGTTGAACTCCGAGTGCTTGATTCCAGCTGACATGCGCTGCACAGGGAAAGGTAAGCTTACCGCATAAAACCAGTTATGATGTTCAAATTATGATGTTCCAAATATAATTATCAAATAGAGTTACTTTAGAGAGATCGAGCATAGATAATAGAAAGCAAGATATACCAAATAGTGACCATTAATGAAAAAGCGACAACATACGTGTGCTACAGAGTACCGCAGCGGTGGCCTAGATGATGATGATGATGATGACTGAATGATGTGGCAATTTTTTGTAGCGACCACAGCAGCATAGAACATGCGATGTCGATTGTTCGCAGGTTTTGTGATGTAACCAATAGCGTTGTTAATGTGGACAAATGCGCGGGCCTTTGGCATGGGAACTGGACATCAGCGCCTTTGTTTCATGCAAGTGTAAAATGGTCACATGTCCCTTCCAAACACCTAGGTGTTCCTCTTGACAAGTATCGAGATAACGATGACTTTTGGAAGGAGAAAATTCAAGAACTGTCCACGCGTACACAGAAATGGTCGGGAAAGGAACTGTCCATCCTCGCGCGCGCAAACATATGTAGTGTATACCTGGTTTCAAAAGTGTGCTATTTGTTGCAGGTCCTTTCGTGCTCTCGACTTAGCATTCAAAAGTTTCATCGTCTCTTCGCAGTTTTTGTTTGGCAGTCCTCATGGGAGAGGACTAAACGTGATAATTTATTTCTGCGTTTGAGAAAAGGGGGTCTTTCCTTGCCACACTTGTACCTGAGGCAGGTGGTGTCAAGATTTATGTTTCTTCGAGATCAACGCGACCCTTTCCTGCGGACTTTTATTCAGGCGAGGCTTTCTTCGGCTTTGCCAAACTATCTTATTTCCACTGTAGACGGGATGCGATACAGTGCAAGTAGATTTCTGAAAGAAGTGATCTTTGCTTTCCGGTTTCTAAATGCTCGGTTCAGTTTGGAATACCTTTCAAATGTCACGCGTAAGAAATTGCTAAAAGATTTGCTTGACTGTGTCTTCCCCGAGCCAATATATCGATCCCTGTATAGTGGAGGCCAAGGAGGAAATGTTTTAAAAAGAGTAAGGGAAATGGTGGTGCCAGCGGGTGTGAAGACGTTTTTCTTCAAGCTGCACACTGGTACGTTGCCGGTTAAAACACGGATGGAGGAGAAGGGATTGTTTTTACCACGGGGTGCTGACTGCTTGTTGTGTCGCAAACCAGAGTCAATAGAAGCACGTCTTTATTGATTGCTGGGATGCGCTGCTCTTTTGGGACGTGCTCCTGCGTACAATAAGGAAAAATTTACCCTTGACGCCGTATGGGATACGATTCCTGGACGTTGAGCCGGACCTTTATACATACGATGTAATTTTCCTTCTTGGCCTGCACAGCATTTGGCGAAGCAGGATGGCTGTACGACACTGCGATGAAGATGCGCGGTCTGTCCGAGATTACTTCAAAGAAAACATATTTAAGCTGCGTGAAGTGTACAAGGAGCTATGTTTTGGAGATGAAGTTATCGAGTTGATGGGAGAGGTGTGTTCCTTGAAACAGTTTTGATTTTCTCACGTGAGTGAAACGCATGTCCGCTCTTGATGTTTGAGAGTGCAGCGCAGAAGATGTTTGTGATCTGTTGTAAACTGTCGAAACAGGCAATAAAGACAAAAAAGCGCAGCGGTGGCCTAGCGGTTGAGCATCCGCCTCGCACGCGGAAGGTGCGGGGTTCGATCCCCAGTGCTGCCCGGTACCCACCGGTGATACAATGGGTACAAGCTTCCTCTGGCCTGGTGCTCGGCTTAATCAGGGTGAAATGCTTGGGAAATGGGTCCTTGACCCCACCATGAGCAAAACGAAAAATACCTTGTGCCATGACGATCTTTGGCCGCAGATTCCCTTGCGCCATAAAAATTCACTATCATTTAAACCACTTTCTGCTCTCCAGCCTCAGGGAGAATGAGCTGTTTAGATTTGTCTCATAGTTCGCCGTCTGTTTTTAACGATTTTAAATGGGATTAAATAGGAGATTCTTCAAGGCCTTGCCAAGCTTTTTTGTTTTTAAGTTTTTAAAGAGAGCAGGTGTCTTAAAAAATTGTAGATCTAATAATCTAATAAGTTGAGTAATTTATAACAAGAGACATTTTTAACCACACCTCATCCAATTTCTCATTCCTGAGAAGGAGGCTGAGGTCTTTATTTGATTGGTTGGGAGCCTCGACATCTTTGCGCAGGTAAGGATGGCTGCAGAGGTTACCCGGCTTTCTTTCAAGCTTTTACTAATGTCCATTTTTAAAATGTCTTTTCTTTGGCATCACTAGGTAGTAAAACTTACATATTAGGCCAGCTGCACCACCGATCACTTCCCACAATTTTTATAAAATTCTGTACAATTTTTTTATATGCCTTGTGCTTGGCGCATGATAGCCTTAGCTGCCTATGTGCCATTAAACTCAAAACAACAACTCATCTTACATTGCTTTTATGCTGATATCTTCGTTCGAGTATTGTTAGATTATTATAATTTTATCATTTTATAAGATGTGCTGATGGAAATTCTTTACATTACCGTACGGTGGCAGCAGTGCTCGTCGACTCTGAAGGTTTGCCAGACAGTTCTCCGATTCTTTGGGGCAACGTGCCAGCAGGATAGACTATGACTTCGGAGTATGCGAAGTCCTTACTTTGTTACTTGAGCATATTAATTTTTATCTCAGCTCTCTTTTCCTTTATATCCTCTCTTCCTTTCTCCGTGCACGGTAGCAAACAGGTACTCTCTTCGGAGTACTGGGATTTATATCCTCGCCTTTCCTTCTCTTTCTCTCTCTCACTCTACACTGGAATTCCTTCGCCAGCAGACGGAACAATTTCTTTTCGATAATTCACAGAGCGAATCATCCTTCCTGCTTGCTGTGCGAGCGGCATGCATAAAGACGTTGAAGGCTTAGTGTAATTGGCGTGGTGCTCTGAAATCTACAGCTGCGGAAAACAGCGGGCAAGAAAATAAGGATGACAGTATGTAGTACTGACTTACAAATGAACTTCTAAAAAATATGGTATCGATTTCAACTTCTCACCATGGTAAATCTAAGTGAGTCACTTTGGTTGGTGCCCTCGAACCATTAGAATTAAATCATTAGGCTCATTATCACTTAGGAACAATACCGCAGTTCAAGATCTACGCACGTAGCAAACCCGCTTAATATCAACAGATGCTTTGTGTGCCGCGTGCACGACCAAAACCTACCTGCCTGCTCCTTAATGTGTCTACTTACTCGGGTTTATTTCTTGTTGACGATGATGCTGTTTTGTGCACATGTGTCGTTGAAACTCTCCCGTGCCGCGCTTCGTATTCATTTTGCCAAAAGGCCGCAAGTAGCCTTTCTCAATTATTAAACGTCCCACTGCGTTGCCACGTCACTGGAACTCTACTTACTCCGTGAAGCGAGGCGACTTACTCTGTTATTCGTTTCTTCAAAAGCAAGCTCCAGTCACCAGCGTCAATTAACTAGTCACTGTCATCATTTTTCTTGTCTGTTTACCTACAAAAACTCCTCTCTTGCGCGTACTCGCCGCTCTGTTTGTTTCTTTAATCGCCCGTCCACCTCGGGACGGGAATAGCTACCGAAACTGGACGCCACTGTTGCAACCGGAAGTCATCTCAAGTGATGCCTGCCTGATGAGCTAATCGTCAGCACGTGCGCCCACGCCTTGTGCGTGATCGGGGGCGATCGAAGGACGTGCAGCGTAAACAAAGAGAAACCCGGCAGCACTTCTTGATCAAAGAGAGACCGGCGGCCCGTTCTAGCCGAGCCCCTTTGCCGAGCGGAGCCGGTCTTGGGGCGTCCTATCGAACCGAGGCTCGCTGACGGCGAGGTGCGGGCACGGAACCCTGCAGAGCCGCTCACTGCGGGCGATGAAGATCATCTCGACGAGGTTCGAAAAGAGGCGGCCTTCCGCGAGCCCCCGGACTCCCGCGGCGCGCACCTGGGTTCCACTCAGTTGCTGCCAGCCTGCCACCACGCAGCGGCATCTCGCTCCGCGCGCTCCCTGAGATGCTCTGGTTATCGTCGGTGGCCGCTCGTGTCTCTCTGGTCGCCTTTTCTGCCGTGTTGTCTCCGGCGCTCTTTGCGATCCGCGCTCGGAACAAGGGAAACTGTCAGCGTACCTCTGGAACATTGCTGCGCCCATTCTGTTACCTCGGTTACTGACCCCGCGCCTTTATTCTGTTTTTCCTCTTTCTGGCAACTGCGGCGTTCATATACAATAGGTTTTAGTTGATCTTCCAAGAGCTGCAGTGCTGGGCCGAAGTCTTTTGGCGTTGCTTCTCTGTACATTTACTGTCCACATAATCTTGTCTTTTATTATTCTTCCGTCGCTGTTGTCCTGCTCTTATTCGACTATTTCTCCTTTAGACAGTCCATTCGGCCACCTGCGCTTTACTGGTCTTTGAGGTCTCCTTTTGGGGCTGTTTGGCGCCTTTAGAGAGAGTTCTGAGAGAGCTACACTGACTCTTCAACCAGACCGACTCCTTGGTTGCTTGTTCGGTTTCCCCAGGCATTTTTTTGTTGTTTTTTTGCGTCTGCGTTCCTGGGAGATATCATGCCGGGCTGCCAATTTAAGACAGCGGAACGCGGTATACACAAACTCTACATCAGCCCCAACTTACCCCCCCCCCCCCCCCCCCCCCCCCGCTCCTGCTGTCTGGTTCCCTCCTTGTACTATACAACGGCGACCGGGTCGTTTGTTGTCTCCTGCCCGGAGTGGTGCTTCCGCTTATCGCGACCCCCTGCGGCAGGTTGTCAGCGTATACCAGCGGCCGACTCACGATGTAACGGGAGGCCCCGCCTACTCCATCTTCGTTTGCCCCAAGAGAGGCTCGTAAATTGAAGCGAACAGAGAAACAAAACAGACACGGGCAGCCGAAAGGAGGATACCGCGCAACTTCCCGGCCCCGTACTTGTTCACGGCCGAACCGAAGTCGTCCACGATGTGCGCGGGAGCCCGCGATTGTCGATAAGGGTTTCCATTTCTTGAACGAAGCTCCTTAACGTAACGCTGTTTGGCTGGGACACAGAGCAGAGCGAGTGGTGCTCTAAAAGCTTGAGGAGCTACCGCTTGCGGAGGAGCGTCTGGCTTTCCGAGTGGTGTCTCCGTCCTGCCGTCGCGCTGTCGTCGATCTTGTTGCAGAGGTGGGGACACGAATCGGGCATCGTAAAACGCTCTTACGGGGCCGGTGCGAATTCCGAAGGAAGTTGCGCACAGTTCTGCATGCACAGCTCAGCTTTGCTAACATCCTAAGCCGTAACAGCTGATATAGGAAAAAGTGATATTGTAAGAGACTCTTACGCATTAAAAGCCTAAGGAAAGGATACTAAACACTTGTCGGCAGGGTTGGTGCTTATGTTCAGATAAATTTTATTTCACGTGCCCTCTTGGTTTTATGCCTGTTTAGGTCATATCAACGAGAAGTAGGCTTAAAGTAAAAAAAAAGGGTGTCTAAGAACTGGGTATTGTGTTCTTCGCAGTCTTCGTCGTCTGACGTGATCGCACTATGTAGATATAAGTACTCCAGTACTCCACCGTCGCTAAGAAAGTAGTGACGACATAAACTATGTCTCAGTTTGTAGCAAGTCTTAAACTACCTTCAAAATTAACACGTTCGCTTCCACAGCTACATGTACGTAAGACCGGATGCGTGTGGATATGTGAGAAGCCAACCTGGTCTCGGTTCACTCCACTCCTCTTGTATACACCCTGCCGTTACCATTCATCAGTCTACAGTGTTCAGTTTGATACAACCCTCCCCAACGCCAGGTGCTACTGCCCGCTAGCGTTTGGCAAAAGCCCGACAAGCGTATACTGTGCCCGCTCCTGTCGAGTTAAAGTAACCACCGATTTTAAAGTGTTTGGACACGGAATTGTTTTGACCTGTTCCTGCATGGAATTACAGGAGTCAGGTGCAGGTTTCAGCTAAGTCGTCGAGACCCAGGACATGTCGCAGCGATTTAGCGCTTTTTAAAACTTTTTAGCTGCCTGAAATGTCGTCGAGGACTTAAGAGAATAATGGCTGGACATATTTTATGCTCCCATCTCCCCCCCCCCCAAGAAGAAAGAAAAGGTTAGAGAAGAGAACTATACCGTAGAATTCATTTCTGCGGAGGCTTTTAAGCCGATACAAACTGTTTATAGCTAGGCAGTACTGCGGAGACGTTTAAGTTGACACAAACTATTTATAGCTATAGGCAGTAATCTTGAAATGCTTCGAGCTACACACGGCATCATTGACCTCGCAAAAGGAAAGCCGTAAAACGGGTCGTACCCAAACACTCAGCCCGCGGTGTGCATTAAAGTTACGACCTGCCGTAGGATATCGCGAGAGACGAACACTGCAGAATGCATATGGGGACGGCGCGCACTCGGTATACTATACTTTTACGACCGGGACACATCACCCTCGAATCGCACGGATCGCGCGCCCTGTGCACGCTCCTCCAATGGGGTCGTTGAGTGAGCAGTAGCGCGACATGCGGGCATACTCGCGGCTGCTCTCTGCTGCGTTCTACGACGCCTTTGATCAGTTTGCTTGAGGTCCGCGTCGGGCTGTCCTATATCGCTTACCTGACACTTGGCCTGGAGTGCACTCGTCTGAAATGATGATGGCGATGATTATGACGGTGGCGATTATGATACTTACGCATGCGGAGCTTACTCGGTGTCTTTTACAGCGACAGCTGTTAAGCGCCGGTTCCTGTGTTTCGCGTCGTAGTACGTTGTCGTTGTTGTCGTCGTCGGCGTAACCGGTGGGTGCGTTGCCATGGGAACCACTCGGAGGGTTACTGTGCGAGGAGGAGGGTATCGGGAGGGCGGGAAAATCCCTAACCGGAGGACGGTGACTCTGGACAGAGGAGGGTACGTACGGCGAGAGTAAGTAAGGAGCAAGCGGTCGGCGGTTGCCAGGGAAACCACCCGGAGGTTAGTTACCCTGGAAGGACGAGGAGTGTTACCGTGGAGGGAGGCTTTATGGAGAGGGTGTAGGAAGGCATAACCAGAGGATGGTTACAACGGTAACCGTTCGGGCGGTGGTTACCGTGGAAGGAGGAGGGTGTGGCGAGAGCGTAAAAAAATTGGCTGTGGTTTAGCTCTGGTTAAACCTGGAGTGACGCGATAGCTACAGCTGGCCGAGTGGAACTCGCTCAGTCGAACCGCAAAGTCAGTCTTTCGCCGCTCCGTTTCGCTGGGCGTTCCCTCTTCATCTTCGTCCCACTTGACACGGCGCATGCGCACAGCTGTTGCAGCTGTTGCGCGCCGCGCCGCCGGCAGCAGCAGCTGCTCCGCACCACGTGACCAACGGCGCCGCCTCAGGTGGCCACGCTGAATGATCGAAATTCTAGCGTAATGTAGCTATCGCTACAAAAGGCGGAATTTGTGCGTGGTTGCCATGGGAACCAACCTGAGGGTAGTTACCCTAGAAGGAGAAGCAGAACTACCGTGGAAGGAGGTACGGCGAGAGGAGGAGGTTACGACGAGGAGAGGGCAGGAACGGGTACCACGGTAACCATCCGGAACGTGGTTACCGTTGAAGGAGGAGAAAGCGTATGGCGAGAGCGGAGGGGTGTAGTACGATCTATCTGCGGCAGCTGCTGCGAAACGCGCCGCCCGAGGACAAATCATCGGCGGCGCTGCAGCATGCGCTTCTAGAGCGGCGGACCTAGATGAAAAACGAATATGTATGGAAAACGAAAAAGAGCGCCCTAGAGCTGTACCGATGTGAGGTCGCTCTATATTTTTCTGCCACAACATGTCATAAAGCACAAGTACCAACAGCTGTCGCTGAATCTCGCGTTAACCAGTAGTAACCGTCCTGTCAATTATTTAGAGCGCAGCTCTTATGCGCCCGTCCCTGACTACCGCATCGGAGTAACCGGTTGTCCAAGTATCAGAGCGAAACACCCACTGTAAGGTGGCTGCCACTTTAGGAAAGGTCCCGGAGTGTGGCGAGCAGCGTAACACCCCACCTGCCAGCGGAAGAAGGTCTCGCGTGAAGAGCAGTGGAAGTCGAAAACTTTGTTGAGATGCGAGTTGTTGTAGCGTTGAAACACCGGTGCGGGCTATTTTTTCGCGAGCCCATTTTCCAGAAAAGTTGATTTGATTTATGGGGGCTTAGCGTCCCAAGGCGACTCAGGCTATGAGGGACGCCGTAGTGAAGGGCTCCGGAAATTCCGACCACCTGGGGTTCTTTAACGTGCACTGACATCGCGCAGTACACGGGCCTCTGGAATTTCGCCTCCATCGAGATTCGACCGCCGCGGCCGGGATCGAGCCCGCGTCTTTCGGGCCAGCAGCCAAGCGCCATAACCACTCAGCCACCACGACGGGCCATTATCCTTGTATGATCCGGCTAGATAATTGTATCGTAGTAACAAGACTGGCGAAGGTTAGAGGAATGAGATTAGGGGTTGTTGAGGAAAGAAAATGGTGCAGTAACTGTGTCACTGCTCGGACACCTCAACCGCGCCCTAAAGAGAAGGGAAGAAGGTGGGAGTGAAAGAAGAAAGAGAGAAAGGGGTTTCGCAGTGGAGGGCTCCGGAATAATTTCGACCAGCTGGGATCTTTAACGTGCGCCAACATCGCACAGCACGAGGGCGCCTTTCGCCTTTCCATCGAAACGCGGCCGCTGCGGTCGGGCTGGAACTAATCACTTTCATCTCTGTTGAAAACGTCGCCCAACAAGTCCACAATGTATCGGTGAAGACGTGGAATATTTTTCGGCGCGCGAACAGCGTAATTAACAATGCCTCCTGCACCAAAAAGCTATGCACGAAATAGCGGAGAAAGCAGTTTACTAACACATTCAACTAATTTTCGTCACGCTTAAGCGGGCAGTATCAGTAGAGCGTAACTGTATCTGCCTCGCTATCTCGGACATCGCGATAACACGGTACGTTCAAATTCATTGACACTTGCCTTATCGAAAGCTCTCGAAACTGCATCACGAGTCTCAAAAGATACCGCACCAGCGGCCAGATGGCAAACAATGGCAAACTCTTATCTCTTGCGTCTGTAGGAGGGGGAGGGAGACGCCTCCTCACAGTACGGCTGAAGCCGAGCATGCAAATTATCGCGCGCCCCTTTCTACTGGCG
>JARKHS020031444.1:0-66549 GCA_030143305.2 Amblyomma americanum | reverse complement strand
GGACAAGAGACAAGCGCTGACTACTTACAGCTCAGTTTATTTCGAAGAAACATGGCTTCTTATAACATCTTCACATCCTCAAAACAGATGCGTCACAACCATATCGTTCAAGCAGTCTAAAATGACAACCAAAGGCTGTAATCATAGAGACTGCCCATCAAAAACTTGTTTGCCTGAGTTCGGCAAATGTAAAGCACTGGCTAATCGCAAAGAGCAGTTAGTCCATGAAATAATCGAGGCAGCTTCGATAGCGAGGCTGCGCGACCAGTGTATCAGCGCACCGTCTGTTGCGTTAACGAAGAAAGAATTGACGTGTTATAAATGTATTACAAATATCTACGATTACAAATATTTCTTTGTCATTTTAGACTGCTTGAAAGCTATGGTTGTGACGCATGTATCTTGAGGATGTGAAGATGTTATAAGACGCCATGTTTCTTCAAAATAAACTAAGTTGTAAGTAGTTGGCGCTTGTCTCTTGTCCTATTGTTCTGTGCTGTTCCGTCACAAATGAGTAACCAACGTGCCCAAGCAAGCTGCTATCCTGGCAGTTATTATAGAAGTGTGTGTGTGCAAAAGTCCACACAGGTAATTGAGACACTGCATATAGGCCTAGTCATGATGACGATGGTGAGTTTTTATGACACCAGGCTGCTTTGGCTTGAGAGCACCATGGCAAAGCTATATTTGTCTACATAAAGTGCCAACTCCAAGGGCCCTTCCTGGGCTTACATGCCCAGCGTCGGCACTCTTGGCGTACGCCGGAACGGGTGTCGAAAAGAGGCACGCATCTCCATGTTCCTGGTGCAGGCTCGCTTCCCCACTCCAGCCGACGAAGAGTATTTTAAGCAGTGAAGAGAAGGGGTTGGGGGCGATGAAAGGACAACTTAAACCGCGAAGCAAAGTTCGGGGAACCTGAAATAGCTTCAAGCCATGAAGAAAAGAGTCACCAAGAGCCCCGCGATCCTCCGATTGGTGTAAACTGGACCCCACTTCCGATGCGTACGCAAGCGCCCATACGCTGGCGCCGATATCTAGCACGGACAGATATTGGTGCCTCGCTGAGGTTTGCTGGCGTTTCCTGCAGTGCACATGAGCAGACCGGTTCTGGCGTACTCCAAGAGTGCCAAGCTTACGCTCAGGAAGCACCCTTGGAGTTGGTGCTTTAGGTGCTCTCAGTGACTCAGATAAGTCGAGCACCAAGCAAGGGGAAAGCGTGTACCCACTGCATGACAGGTGAGTACCCGGTGGCACTGGCACTGTGCATTTCTGTTTTCTGAGCCTAACTTTTTGTTGAGCATGCCGAAAGTGCAGCCAAGACGCGGATTGGCGATCAGTATGTTGAATCACTAACATCCAAAGGAGGAGTGGATAATGGTTGTGCTGACTGTAGATGAAGACTGTACATGCTGAAGAGCACGTACTGAAAAAAGTGTGAGCACAGCATTTTTGCGCTGCAGTTTTCTGGTTGGGTATCGTCGCCATTTGTATTGTTCCATTTGGCAAATTTGTGTGCTGTATCATTTTAGGATTGCATTTAGCACTGTTGCAATTAGCTGATTTGAGTGGTGCTAAGGAGACCTTGCACAGTTACTATGAACCATATAACCACTTGCAACAGTGGTAGTTTGCAATTGTGTTTCACTAAAAGGTGCAGCATATCACTTATGTTGTGCAGTTTTATTTATTTTTATTTTGTTCATTTATACTGCAATTACAGGGAAGCATTTCTCACAGGGTATGAATGCAACAAAGACAATGGTGTATATCCAGACACCAAATATTCACAGAAACAATTGCCAGAAAAAGATTAATAAGTAAAACATCACCAATAAAGAAGGGAGTCAGTGAAGGCAACACTACAAAGGAGTAGTCAGCAGAGTACACTAAGGTTTATGGGAAATGAAAAAGAACACATATCAGATCTTCAGTGAATAAATTTATGTGATGGGTGTGTAAATTTAGAAATTTTTGTATACAAATATGAAGATGCCTTTGAATATTGAATGGAATATTTGTTCGGTATGAAAAAATTTCTTAAGAAAAAGATAATTAGGCAAGTGTTGCTCTCCCTATTTTTTTTTGAGGTAGGGGATGGTCTTCACAATTATAATAAACAAAGCGAGACTGAGTGCGCTACATAAATAAAAGAAACATGACAGCATAACGGAATGCAGCCTGTATTCTGTCATGCAAAATGAGTAAAACAAGGAAATCTATGAATGACACATCACTGGCGTTATCCGAAATTCGAGCTATTAAATGCTCTCTTCTCTTGTCCTCCCCTTTCGTCTGAGGAACAGAAAAAAATTGGCAGTGGCTTAACTTGGCTAACTCTGGAACTCAGCGAAAAGATTCTGCACACACCACATGGCTATGACGTGGTATCACGTGGTCTTGCAACACCCCATCGGATGTCATCACGTGGCTTCACATCATCCCATTGGATGCTCTTAAGGTCAAAGGTCAACCCAAAGGTCACCCAATGTCAAAGGTAAACTCAAGGTCAGAGGTCAAAGGTCAGCTAAATGTCATGGGTCAAGGTCAGGCATCAAAAGTTCGACACCATAACTACCACATGGTCATACACGGCTATACTTGATTGGCCTGAAGGTCGGTCAAGGTCGTTGTGCTGCCTACCCGAAGACTGCTTTACCTAGTGTAGTGAAGCTTTTCGCTTCAAAATGGGAAATTTCGAAAACGCGCTGAAGCCTTATGAGGAGGCACCAATGCACTAAGAGCAAAAAGCCTGTGAGGAGCGCGCAGTTTCGGCAAGCTGGAGTAACAACGCGGACGTTGCCGAGGAGGCATAGCAGCGTGCGAACGGTGAGACCACGTCTGTAAAGGAAAAGCTGACTAGCGGTGCATCAGTCGGTGTGTGAAAGCGTCGCGCACTGCTGGGGGTGTGCAGCTGATAGCTGCTTTGCCGCAGGCTGGCGGCGAAGCTCAAAGCGAAACTAAGGCTGCCAGGCTATTTTAGAGTGAAAGCTCTACTTCATGAACAAAACTGCAAAAACTGGGCCATCGCTTGCGCCTTGACCTTTAATAAATAAATTAAATATTGCCGCTACTGCGATTCCAACCCGCGGCGGCTCGAATAAATTCGAATAACTTCGCTAGCCACTGCACCTGAGAGCACTATGCTATCGCCGCAGCCAATCACGCCTCGTGTTGTTAGCCTTTCAAAAGATGGCGCATACCCACACTGGGGGATCGGCCAAGAATCGGGAGGCAGAGGTTGCTATTCACCTGTACCCAGTAAAGGCAAAAGAAAAGCACGCAGGAAACAGTAATATAATCTCCGGCTGTGCATTGCACATCGTAGTCTTCACCAAATACCATATGCGGCGTGAACAGATTAGATCAGCTTAACCTCGATTAGAGCTTAACCTGAGTCATATGTCGCCTGCGGAGGTGCCGACGACCCAGCAAAGCAAAACCATGAGCCAGCTAAACACGCTTTTATCACATCTGCTCGGTTTAACCATGTTAAAACACCTTTCTTTTCCCCCTGACGATGGGGGAACTGCTATCGTCGTCATGCTTATCGTTACGCGCTCATCAGTGCGCCATGTAATAGGCGACTTTTTTTTTTCACGTTCACTTGTGACGTCTCGACTCGGCCCCTCTTCCGGAGCCCCACGCGGAATTCCGGAAGTGTGCCTCCGTCATAGTAGACTAAAATCAGGTGGTTTATGCGGTTTAATGTCCCAAAGCGACTCAGGCTATTAGGGATGGCGCAGTGAAAGGAAATTTCGCCCACCTGGGGTTCTTTAACGTGCACTGACATCGCACAGCGCACGGGTCTCTAGAATTCCGCCTCCATCGAAATTCGACCGCCGTGGCCGGGATCGAACGCGCGTCTGTCGGGTCAGCAGCCGAGCGCCATAACCACTGAGACACCGCGGCGGCCCTAAAATAAATCGGGTGGTGGAGCTCACGCTAGAAGCTAGGCTGTGTAGGCGACAAGACGATTGCTACGCGTGTTGGCGTTAGGTACGCAGTACATTATTGAAGGATCAAACAAAAAAAAACACTATCATATTGAGATTGTTCTAGAGTGTTCTAGATTGCTCAAAGCAGGCCCGTCGTCTGGACACACTGACCACGGACCTATTCTGGACCGCGGACCACGCGTCACGTGGCGTCCCACTTCCTGTCTGCGAGGTCGGCGCCTGGTTCGTGGATCGGAGCGGGCTAGAAATGCCGGAGCATTTTTCCTGGCAGCAGACCTCTGACCTTTGGCTGCCATATTCGCAACCATAGCACGCCGAGAGACTTGGCGGCGTATGTCTAAATTCAGTTATAGCCGCCGGCAAAAATGGCAGACGAGTTCGCTGCAAGTGTTTGTCCACTCACTGAGTTTGTGCGACCAACGACGCAACGAACTGCAGGACAATAATTGGGTGCAGTGTTGCTATCTTCGAGGCCCACGAGAGATGCGCGCATGACGCCCGCACGTAATTAACGGCATTCCTGCATCTTTGAGTCTGGGATCAAACGTTTTAAGTGCAGCGCTGACAAAGTGCAGTGCGCCAGAGGTGTGCACAGACTGCTCGCGCCTATTTGCTCTAGCTAGACGAAGCCAGTACTTCACTTAGCAATCGCCCAAATGTAAGCCGATTTCGGCATTGCAAAAGAATTTTCACTATATTTTTTCCTACCTGGTCGATGCTATCACTTGCCGGGCCATGCACGGTTTCACCCCACGTGACCGGCCCGCAGCTTGATCCGTGGTCCGCAGTCTGGAACAACTGCAACCTTGTTCATGAGCAATAGGATGGTCAGTGCGTACACAGTCACATAATACCGTTCACTGTTGCTTTAATGCGGGCGGAAATAACGATTTAGTACCCTGTGTAGACGTTCGGTCTGTTTATTCACCATCACGATTTCCAGGAGACGGTGACAGGGTGGCAGCTCGGCTGTTGTCTCTTGTTTCACGGTTGGACCAATGATATTCAGGCACCGACCCGTTCATGTAGTTATGCATCACCGAGCGAGCATGTACTTATGCGCAAGCTATACTTCGCGCTCTTATGAATACCGTACGTATACAAGCTGTGCGAACAACTGAATCAAGCTTCGACCGTGTAACATGTGTCCAAGGGTCCGCCGTTCCAGTCAAGAACTGCTCACTTGCGGAATCAAACGACCAGTTCAATACTCTCCGATCCATAGTCTGCTAGTCCTTCCCTTGATAACACAAGCACGTTTCACTGGTAATGTTTGTAAGCCTTTTTGCGTTTATGCAGTGCCACGTGCTGAGCGCTCGTCAATTTTTTCCGGAGTCGTCCGCGGCACATGGAAATGCGAATGCTGTAACTTAACACTTGTGCGCACAGGTTGCCTGCGCACTGCTCGACATGAGCACATATAGGCCCCACCAAAAGTTCGTGCACAAGATAAAACACAAGAACTGTTAGCGGTCGAATCAGTTTGTTGGCTCCATAAACTGGATGGTCGGAAGATATTATGAAATATACACAGGGAAGTGATGTATCAGGTTGAGCTATTTCGCGAAATTACGAACCGTGCTCTATAAGCGAAATCGGAAAGTTATTAATGAAAAGGGGAAAAGAAGTGATTATTTGCATAGGAAACAAAATGAAATTCCAGATCTGAACAGTATACAAAACACGGTGTTTTCATAGTTTCGTTTTTGCTGATTGAGCAACCGAAAAGCGGCCCTCAGGCGTAGGAGAAGAATTGGCACTTTGATCGGGGGTTCATGGGCGTGCCAACGCTGCAGTTGAAGACCTCTCCGAAGCTGCGGCTGTTCTTCACGGCTTCGTTGCAGCTCATCTGGACACGGAGTGATGCCCGCACGCGGCACAGAAGGTGGCACATCACCACGAAGAACGTCGCCTCGCTGGTGTAGTTGAGGAGGTGGTTGCCGTCGGCCGACCAGGCGTTCACCGAGGTGAAGACTTCCCAGACAAGGTCGACCACGGCCGCCAAGTGGATGTGTTGGCGACTTCGAGACGGCGGTAACCTGCCCGACGACGCGCTGGACGCGAAGCATTCGAGCTTCTCCTCTGCCTTGCTGAACGCTGGCGAGTCGGGAGGTAGCCGACTGAGGAAGAGTCGCACGCCCGCCACTCCCAAAAGGGTCCCAATGGCTCCGTAGTTGGCCGCGATCGTCGACTCCTGGTGGTACAGCGGGAGCATTGGGAAGAGGGGAGGGATGCGGATGGCGGACGTACGGGAATCGAAGAGCTCGTATCCCTCGGACTCGCGGAGATGCTGGATGTAACTCGAAGACATTCCCTTCAGCTCTTCGTCGGGTACGTAAGCTGAGGCCTTGGCGATGTTCAGCCAGTTCTGAAGCAGCGAGGCGTTCAGGGCGACCTTGTCGAACGCCCCTGTCAACCTTGCTCCGCCAAGGCGTTCGCTGTGGTACAAGGCGACCTCGAAGTCGCTCGCGTCGAACGAAATCCCCTCCGCGATGATTGACCAACGACCGCGCCTCACCTGCGAGACGAGGGCATTCGCCACCTTCTTTGCGATCGCTTGCATGCCGTCCTGGGCGGAGGGAGCTCCGTGTGTTCGCACGAATTCTCCGAACACGGCCCAGCCCAGGAGCGACTCGGTTAACTCGAGGCAGTCCGCGTGGCTGGGATGCTCGACGACAGTGTCCGAGGTAGCGTTGACGCTCTGGTGCCAGAGCTCCGACAGGGGTTTGCTGATGAATCGCCACATAGCTTGGAGCACGCACCAGTTTAGGTACATTTGCGAAGGCCACTTGCCCAGCCATTCTGTTGCGTTGAGGATGTGCCTCAGGTATTTGACGGCACGCATCCTCACCTTCGCCGTGGATGGCAACTTGAGGTCGCGCTCTAGAAACGCCTCGAGCTGCTGAAGCCTGCGCGGATCCACATAGCGGCTGAGTTCCCTCACAGAGTCGAACTCGGTAACTTCAGCACTGTTGTGGTCTGCGCTCGTCACCTTTGCAATAAACCTGTCTTCGAGGTAGGAAAAGAACGTGAAATTCATTTGATGTGTCGATGCGTTTGCGTAGAGTTTTGTGGCGCGTTCGAAATAGCTCCTGTAGGTTCCTTCTTTCACCAGCAGCGCCCGCCTCTTGAGCCACCTGGGGAGCACGTTGCCTGGTTCAATGTGTAAGACGTCCTTGCCCGCCTTGCTCCGGCGCTTGCGGACGGTCAGCAGCGGGGAGATCTGGAACGCCTTGAATACTTTGGCCGCGACGACTGCGATGCCGTCGGTCTTGTCGTCCTCAGACAGCGGCCAGACGACGCCCAGCTGCTCGAGCTTGTTCCGGAAGGCGTCCAGCTCGTCCCGGCCGTCTTCGACGATGGCAAGGCAGCTCTGCAGCAGCACAGCGGCCTGTTTCGTCTGGCCCCTCACTCGACTGGTGCCGGCTTGCACCAGCGTGGAGACGACCTGGTCCAGAAAGAATTACAGGATTGCACTTAAAGGGGCAGTGAAAGGGGTTCTCAACAAAGGTGCGATGTGCTTAGGATGCTAAGGGACGCCGCTTCACAAGTATCCGCCAGCAAGAATTTTGTAGATGCGCTTATTTTTCGGCTGCTGCGTTTTTGTGGAGGCAAAACGCTTAGGCGCCCGAGTGCTGTGCGATGTCAGTGCACGTTCCGGTGGTCGAAATTATTCCGGAGCCCACCACTACGGCACCTCTTCCTTTCGTCTTTCCCTCCCTCCTTTATCCCTTCCCTTACGGCGCGGTTCAGGTGTCCAACAATATATGACACAGATACTGCGCCATTTCCTTTCCCCCAAAACCAATTATTCTTATTATTATTTGTAGAAGCTGAGTTATATGTAGTGAAAATTTGAATTCCCGCGTCTTCGCGCCTTTCCTTCCCTTCTCGTCACTTTTCGCACGCTGAAATGTCGGCGCTCCTCCGCCGGCCCCTCGCACTCGTCCCCTCCGCCGGCTGCCGACGCGCGCGAAGCAATGCTAGCAGTCCTCTGCTGACGTAACAAGCGCTACATGACGTAACGAGCGCGGATTCGGGCGAAAGCGCAGCACCGCAGGTCGCCACTAGGCGCGGAAGCGGTAGTTTTAAAAACTGTACTTGAAATTATCGGCTCGCTATTGAGGTCTTGTACGTGACTTGAACGCTCGTTGGTCAGTACTCTACATGATGCGAATTTTACAGCCAACCTTAAACACCATTTTCAGGGACCCTTTAAGTCCGCTTAAGAGCGGAAATGCGAAAGCCTTTCCCTTTCCTCCCTTCCTCACTCCATTTTCCGTTTCTTGTTTTTTATATGAAATCTTATTATGATTTTCTATTTATTATTTTTATTGTTATAAATTTTTCATTTTTGTTATTTTTATAGTAAGCAAGCCTTCTACCCGTTTACATCGTTTATCATCGAATGAGTCACACAAAACCTGTGTAGCGGCACTATCATCAGCACTGCTGCGCCGCCTCGTGCGGAGTAGAAGACAGTTGATTCCTGGTTCCCGGCCTGTTCACTTCGTCGGCGTCGCGCTCCGTTAATTTGTAGGGGACTAAATCTCTGTCCCTCTGCACCTGCTTCAAACACAGCGTTTATTTTCAATAATTCAGTTTAACTAATTGCAATTCATCAACCAGACTTTTCTCACCTCAAGATCTGTGAATGAATGAATGAACTTTATTCCCGTCATCATGGGGCCTCACGGTCTACTCACACAGTACCTAGCACGAACAAACTTTCGCACATTTATCTGCACAGAGCGACGCAATCGTGCGGACAAAATTTGCGGACACTTTTTGTTGACGCGACATAACCATATAATGCTTTCGCATTAATAAGAACTTAGCTGTCTGCCTATCCTCGCCTACGTACCGCGGACGACGCGGAGCCAGCGACATCGGGTCACGTGGGAGCGGACGGAGCGTCACGGGACCAGACGTCGCTGGCTTCGCGTCGTCCGCGGACGCCAAATGCATGCACGCGATGGACAGCGCAAACGATGCAGCGGGTGGACTCGAAAAATTCTCGAAACCACTGCCTTCCTCCCCCTCCTCGCGCTTCCCTCCCTGGATCTAGGGAGGTACAGCACCCTACAAATGCACCAGCACAAAGGCAATAAATGGGAAGGTGACGTCAACACTCCAACCCCATCGATTTGGTCCCGCAAAAGCCCCATCTTGGTAAAAAAAAAGAACTTATACTAATAATTGAGATTATTAATGGGAGGGCGCGCGATAGGGGATGGGAAACCCAAGAAAAAAAGCGGCTTTTCCGCCTCAAGGGACCCCCTTCAAGCCAATGAAGTCGGCCGACTTTCATGAACCTGCTAGGGTGAGCAGCGGAACAATGCAGGGAGGGGCCTATCCCCTTTTATCTGCCACTCCCCGCATTGTCACGCTTGCGGGTCATGAGAACGGCCGACGCCATTAGCCGGAAGGGTGAGGACCCTCTTCCAGCAAGGGGCGTCGGGGAAATGCTGCTTTTGTCTTAACATTTATCGGACTATAGAAACGGCGGAGACTACCGCCAGAAGCGAAGATGGAATAATAATAATAATAATAATAATAATAATAATAATAATAATAATAATAATAATAATAATAATAATAATAATAATAATAAATCTTTTATTGCACATAACGTGTACAGGGCAATGAAACGGGCCTGTCAAAGCCTCTAGTGGCTTGAGGGACTTGGACCGGCAAAGTCGGCAGACGGACGTGCAATATAAACATAAAATATGAACATAATATCAACACAATACTGACACGAAATGAATAGTGACCAAGGTGCAAAAGGTTAGGAAAAGTAACATGAACAAGTAATGAAAATAAACTGCAAGGAACCTAAGTTAAGACAACAGTAGTTTAACAATTCGTGACTGATCATGAACATTTTTCAGACATATAGAAACCGTGTTACAATGAGTGAACCATGATTTTTAGCACTTTTTTTGATGTTGCGGAAAACACTTCCTCTGGCAAGTCATTAAAAATTTGGGGAACATAAACACAACGCCTGGCTTCCCCATACCTTGTTGAGGAGCGCGGCACCTTAAAACGAATGGAACTACGCAGGCGTCGGGAAGCTGTATTTCGTGTTTTGAAATTGCTGTCCCAGAAATGTCGTACCACTACAGTCTGTAGAAAGAGTGTTCGAAAGCATGGAAGACCAAGGGCTGTGAAAATATTATCAGACATAGAGAAGGGGGCGTTATAGGCTATGTTTTTAGTATGTTTCTTAATAAAGTGTCAACTCTGTTTTGCCATCTGGCGGAGCAAAAAGCAAAAACAGTAATGCCATATCGGAGAATGCTGTACACCAGAGCATGCGCAATATTTTTTTTTATGTGAAAAGGAACAATGGATTTTATATGGAAAAACAACCAGGCCGCGCTCCGAAGCTTATCACAGACATGTGATAGCTGGCTGTGCCAAGACATATCACTGTCGAAGAAGACTCCCAAGTATTTTACTGAATTCACATAGGCGACCGGCACGCATCGACAGGGAAAACAGCCATGAACATGTAGAAAAACCGGCGCATCCATAGCTGTTAGTTTTAACGGGGATCTGAAGCAAACGAGTTTTGTTTTAATCGGGTTAACCTCCAAGCAGTTATTAGTGAACCAAGTCATTGTTTTTTGTATATTATTCTGGAGATTAGTAATGGCCATGTTGTAAGAAAAGTGCTTGGAAAGCAAAACAGTGTCGTCGGCGTATTGAAATATTAGACCTTTGGAAATAACCTGAGATAAGTCATTAACGAACAAATTGAACAGAAGAGGTGATAATATGGAGCCCTGTGGAACCCCGGCCTTCAATGGAAGTTGACTACTTACATTTGTCATCCCGTCTAAAACAACAACTTGTGAACGACCGGAAAGGTAATTCTTGAGCACATCGTAAAATGGACCTCTGAAGCCTATGGAGTATAGTCTTTCGAATAAAATACCGCGATGAACTGTTTCAAAAGCTTTAAAATGTCTAAAAATAAAGCAACAGTAAATATATTTTGATCGAAAGCTGAAAAAAGTTCATCGGAGAACTCTTCCAGAAGACCTACAGTACCACGACCGGAAACAAAACCAAACTGGCGGGTTGACAAAATGGAAAATTTTTCAACAAATGATGCCATGGATCTCAAGAGAAATTTCTCGATTATGTGGGAGAGTATAGGCAAGATCGAGATGGGTCGATAGTTTTTCATGTCTTTTTGTCCTCCTTTAAATAGCGATTTAACTAAAGCAGTTTTAAGGTCATCCGGGAAAAATGCAGTGCGCAGAAAACCATTCAGCATGAAAATCAGAACATCAGACATTGCCCCGAAATTTCTTTGGAGCAAATTTGCTGACAAGCTGTCAATACCAGGAGGTTTATTTCGCTTGAAGCTAAAGATTATATCACGCAGTTCTTGTTTTGTAATGCTAGCTAGAAAAGCGGACGCAGAGTTTGATTCTTTCAACCTGTATTGGTATGTCTGACTGGAAGATGCTTTCTCTGAGGCCAGTGCGAAAAAAAGATTAAAACTATCTGCGACTTAGATGCAATCTCACGGAAATAAGGAAAGCGGGGACGTACTTGCAGAATTTTTGCCCCGAAGGGGGTTTATCAGTGACCACGTTTTAGTGGCATCCCTTGACGACTGGCGAAATTTTTGAAAAAAGTACTGGCGCTTCGTGGATCTTAGCAGAGCGACCACCCTATTTCTTGCGGATTTATACTCCAGCCGAAAGGCTTGATTTTTGGTACCCGTTTACATTGTCTCCAAAGTATGTCTCTGTATGAAATGGCACGCATTACGTCAGGGGTCAACCAGTTATATTCTCTTCGGCGCTTTTTTATTACGACGCGCTTAGAATTGTTCTCAAACTTCCTTACTTGGTCGCAGAAGATACTATAGACCTTCTCCGTGAATTAGACTCAGTTATTGCTAACCAGTTAAAATTGCTAATTAAGCTATCTAAGACTCTATGGTCAGCTATTGTAACATAGGTGAGGTTATTTGGAACAGCGTTTCGTGAAGCATTTGATAAAGAAAAAGATGGAGACGAACGACAACCAACGAGATAGTGATCCGCGAAGCGCTGTATTATAACACAGGAGGCAAACGAGTATTTAGGAGCGCGTAAGATAATGCGGTCTATACATGAACTAGTTAGATGATCGTTAACCATTTCTTCACGAGTAGGAACTGTGGTCGTATTTATTAAACCACACGAGGACAGGACAGACAAGTAATCGGAAACGGTGCCCATTGTAGGGCACAATGTATTTATGTTTAAGTCGCCCACTAAACATATTTCTTCCGCGGAATTCCAGAGGTGCAATATTTCTTCGAGTTCTAGCAGAAATCGGGTGATACTACCGCATGGCGGCCGATATACAGCCAACAGACTTAAACACCGGGCGCCGCAAGTTATCTTCAACGCTAAACATTCCGCATGCGCGAAGTTCACGTCCATTGATGATGCATCAAATTTATCACTTACAAAGATGGCGATTCCACCACCTCGACGATGAGGCCTTGTCACAAAACGACTTTGATAGCCTGGCACTGAAAATGTACGCAAGCAAGCATCTGAAGTATTGATTTCTGTCAGCACGAATACATCGACGAATCCTATTCCTGACGTAGCGACGAGCTTGAATTCTTCCCAGTATTTGCGAAGGCTCCTGATATTTGTATTTACAATAGTGAAATCATTATCAACGCTCACACCAAAAGTGTCCTTGAACGACTGGAAGTGTGGTAGCTGGTAGCACGTGTTAGCCATGATAGCTCTACAATGTTGTCCAAGTCTGCATGTCTGATTATTCGAAGAAGAGACGATCCTTCACTCTTTTTCACAAAACTCTTGCCACGCTTCACCCAGGCAAACTTGTACTCCATTTGCTTTGCTCTAGTCCTAGCACGCCAGAATAGGTCACGGTTTAGTCTTGTCAAGTTTTCGTTCAAAAATATCTTTTCAAGCGAACTAGCTTCGCAGAGTTGTAGAAGCTTTCCTCGGGTCATTGAACAGATTGTTTCTGGCAGCAGTTGAAGTGAAGCGCACAAGGACCCTCGGAATAGAGTCACGTTTGCCCGGCAGACGATGAATCGCCTCAACCTCCGACAGGGAGAAATTCTGGAGGTGTAATTTTTCAGCGATATCACAAAGCATTTCCTTCAGATTTTCATTCTGTTTTTCTGGGAGACCATTGATTTCCAAATTCATGTTGCGGCTGTATTGCTCGCTCTCATTCATGTCAACCTGCAGGTGCTCTAACTGTTCGGCTTGTGCCTGAACTAATAATAATAATAATAATAATAATAATAATAATAATAATAATAATAATAATAATAATAATAATAATAATAATAATAATAATAATAATAATAATAATAATAATAATAATTGGCTTTTGGGGGTAGGAAATGGCGCAGTATCTGTCTCATATATCGTCGGACACCTGAACCGCGCCGTAAGGGAAGGGATAAAGCAGGGAGTGAAAGAAGAAAGGAAGAAAGAGGTGCCGCAGTGGAGGGCTCCGGAATAATTTCGACCACCTAGGGATCTTCAACGTGCACTGACATCGCACAGCACACGGGCGCCTTAGTGTTTTGCCTCCATAAAAACGCAGCCGCCGCGGTCGGGTTCGAACCGCGGTGGCTCAGTGCATGGTCAGGGGAAGGCCGCGCGCCTGTTTTTGGCTTTCGAACTACGCCGTTCGCGGACGAGGCGGAGCCAGGGACGTCCGGTCACGTGACTCTCCATCCGTACCCGTAGTCCTCAATTCCGTCCATCACCTAGGTGGGCTTTCGGGAGCGAATGTTTTACGGAAGAATGGAAAGGCGAGATCTGTCTGGTGGCATTCATCTCGAGGGATAAAGAGTGCTAATAAGCGCAGTGCACTAGGGAACGAGTAGGCGCACTGTCTATCACTCCCTTGGTGACCTGCGTCCCCGTAGCATTGTTTCCTTATATTTCCTGACGGCGAATGTTTCAAAAACGACAGCATCCCTAAGCGCACATATCCCGTTTTTTTTTGTCTGTCCATCCCGGTAGGCCCCTGTAGACATCTAGCTGCGCCTCACCGTTTTATGATTCTATGGTCGGATACAACTCAAGAACGCAGCGGCCTTTACCTCTTAAAGGACCCCCCCCCCCTTTCCAGCCAGTGGCGTCGGCCGATTCTCATGACCCTGCTAGCGTGACAATGCAGGGAGCGCCGCCACAATGGAGAGAGGAGTCTATCCTCCACTATAGAGGGAATGGATTATACCCTTTCATTTGCCATTCCCTGCTTTGTCACGCTAGCAGGGTCATGAGAATCTGCCGAAGCCATTGGCTGGAAAGGGGTCCTTTCACGGGGAAAAGCCCCTGCGTTCTTGAGTTGTATCCGACTCTAATGTAATCCTGAGGGTGATGAAATGTCTGGCTCTAGGCTTAATGGTCTGGCCATGTATTGTTTTCAACGTGGCTGGTCTTTCTTTCTTTGCGGCGGAATTAGTTCTATACAAGGCATTATACGCCAAAGCGCGTACTGAACGATTTTAGCGTCAGGAAATAAGTGCCGTGAACGCGAGGTAACAACTGGCTTGAGCGAAACGCCAAGAAAGACCTGCCGCACAGCACCTTCGGTTCAAATTCAATTTTTTTTAAATGCATGTGCTGCGCGAAGCTTTCGTAATTGCAAGTGAAGGATCGCGTGTCATTAATCGTTTGTCACCTGAGTTGAGTGGTTGTAAACTACCGGTGCATGGATTAGCCTTGCAGTTGCTGCCGGCAATTGCTCCACCGTAGCGACACTTAAATAGAAATCACAGAAACACTGTCCGCAAAAGCCCAAATAGACACTCCTGAGGTCACCATGTGGAGGCCAAATCCGTGTCCTGCAGGTAAAGTAGAAGAACGCGAGAAGCATCCCTTCTACTCGACTGGCTCCCGCGCGGGAAAACAATGTCCTGAAGAGAACTGTGAGGAACTCCTGCCTTCTTGAGGGATCCGAATAACACAGCCCGTTCCGCGTTGTACAAAGTACAGCACAAGAGGTAATGTTCTATGTCACCACACGTTGAACACAATGGTGACCACGCTAGGCCAGTCTTATACATCCACGCCGGCGTACGAGCAGAATCCTGAGCTTCCAGTTATAGCCACTCGGCGCTGCTTAGAACCACAGCCACCAGAATTTCTGTGCAGCAGTTGTGGGGCAGGGCGTTACTCGAAGCACAGTGTGCTGGATAGTTTACGATTTCAATAAGCCTCCGCCTCGCGTGTAGAGGACCGGGGTTCGAATTCCGGAGCCGCGCAATTCTCCTCAGGATTAGAAAAAGAGACTCCGCATGTCGATGGAATTGCACAACCAGGCCTGGGGTGCGGCCTGATCTCGGTGACCAGAACCGACAACGCAGTCCCTCACCAGGACAGGATTTGGCCACCCTGGTGTAGTACTTGGCCACAACCTTCTATGATCAAACCAATTAACCCTCGGCCCTCAGACCCCAGCGGCTGCGGAACAACTGGGCAGACCTGTGACGCAGCGGAGGGTGCTAAGAATCTCTGGCTCCGGACAGGCCGCCAGTGGAATATGAACCTGGCAACGTTCAACGCTAGAAATTTATCTAGTGAGGCTAGGCTAGCAGTGGTGTTCGAGGAACTAGCGGGCATTAACTGGGATGTCATAGGGCTCAGTGAAGTTAGGAGGGCAGGTGAGGCGTATACAGTACTAAAGGACGGACACATACTGTGCTATCGCGGATTAGAGGACAGACGAGAACTAGGGGCGGGATTCCTCATTAATAAGGATATAGCTGGCAACGTAGAACTCTATAGTATTAACGAGAGAGTGACAGCTATCGGAATTAGGCTCAATAGGAGGTACAGGCTGAAGGTGGTGCAGGCCTACGCGCCTACATCCAGCCATGATGACCTGACCGTTGAAAGTTCCTACGAGGACGTGGAATAGGCAATGAACAAAGTAAAATCACAGTACACTGTACTGATAGGTACGTGACTTCAATGCGAAGGTGGGCAAGAAGCAGGTTGGCGACCAGGCGGTACGAGACTATGAGATAGGTTCTAGGAATAGCAGGGGAGAGTTATTAGTAGAATTCACAGATAGAAATAATTTACGGATCATGAATACCTTCTTATGCAAACGAGAGAACAGGAAGTGGACCTGAAAGAGCCCCAATGGTGGTAGGGAAGCTGGCCAATAATAAAAAAATAGGGCTTTTGAAGCGAAGAGAAGGGGACACGCAGTGATGTTGTAGGTACGAATTGCGCACAAGAGACACACACAGGAAAAAGCACGAGGGAGACTGAAAGAGCGCAACTACTAGTGATAGTTGCGCTCTTTCAGTCTCCCTCGTGCTTTTTCCTGTGTGTGTCTCTTGTGCGCAATTCGTACCTACAACAGTATGCACCAACTCGACCAACAAGAAGTTCTTCTTAACGACACGCAGTGAGGTGTGTCGCCCTAATCGGTTGCGAGCTACTCGAGCAGCGATTTTAAAAATATACATATATTTCTAAATTATAGGGTCCACACAAAGCTTTCAAATTTGACTCGAACACCCACAAAGACCACCTCTACATATCGGTTGTACTAGAATATTCCAATCGAAATGATTTCAGCGTCCCTTTAAAGCTCATCTTCAGAGCACTCGGGCTCTAGTAAAGACGCAACCACATTTATTCGACATGCGATACTCGTTGAGCAAACGACGTTCGCGTCTGGTGTCTGGCCAATGCTTGCGGCTATGTAGCAAAATTTGTAGGTAGCATGAGGCTGCTCATCAGCCGCTCTCCCACATATCGCGAACAAGGCCTTACATGCCTGCTTGCTTGGACTACTGAGCCAATCTTAAGTTCAGTCTTAAGTTCATTCTTAAGAATCTTACTTCAAGTCTTGTTCGCGTTACGTGTTGTTATAGTATTGTAAGGGGGTGAGCATAGAAGCGAATGCCGGAACGGGTCACCGACGTGCCCTAACGAGGCCGCGGGAAGAGCGCCCCGTAAAACGACAGTACACGTTGCTGGTGGGAGTTGCTGTGGGTGGGAGTTGCTGATGGGACTGGCCGCTCTCCTTGATAAGCGGGGGAGCGTTTATTATCTTTTCCCTTTCCCCCGTGCAGCTGGGTGCCGCTGAGAAGGCGCCTGCGGTGTCCTTGGCGTCTGCTGCCTTGGGGAATCGTCACACCCCTCCCTTTGTTGTGAAGCCTGCTGCACGGTACTGGGGACGAGCCGTGTCTTGTTTACGCCTCTACAGTCCGTAGTAGATAACAGGCTTCCGGACCCGGGTAGACCGACGAAGCTTGGGGTGCAAAGGGGCCGCACTTGACTGCTGTTGCCGCGCCGAAGCTGTTGTAGACGGCTCGGTGCTTAATGAGCAGCGAGGTGGGGACAGCTGTTCCGTGTCCGTTGTCGCTGCTAGTGCAGGAGGAGGCTCCTCGTCGTCTGAGAGAACGCCGGGCGTCCTTCGCGGTCGCACGTGGTCCGCGTGCCTGTTCCACAGCGTTCCGTCGTCGAGTTCTATTTGAAGCGACGAAGAACTTGTGGGATGGCGAACCGTTCCGGCCATCCAAGCTGGGCCTGGTCGGAAGTTCCTAACAAAGACGGGCTCGCCGGGCGAAGGCAAACAGCTTTTGCGTGCGTTACTGTCGCAGCGCATCTTTTGCTTCAATTGCTTGAAGTCCGCATGCGCCCTTAGGCCGGGGTGCATTCGCTGAATGGGCGTTTGCAGCTGCCTGCCCATGAGGAGCTCAGCCGGAGGGGACCCAGTAAACGCGTGCGGCGTTGTTCTGTAGGAAAGCAGGATCCTGTCGATGTTTGTTTGGAGATCTCCAGGCGCCGCCTTCTTGAGTTTCCCCCTAATTGTTTGCACGACGCGTTCCGCTGCTCCGTTCGATGCTGGGTGGTATGGTGGGATCAGGATTCTCCGAATGCCGTTCTTGCTCAGGAAGTCAGCGTACTTCTCGCTGGTGAATGCGGTGCCGTTGTCGGAGATAATGATGTCTGGAATGCCATGTGTGGAAAATATGGTTCGCAGGCATCGAATTGTGGCGTCCGCTGAAGGTGCATGAACGGGAACCACCTCTACCCATTTAGAGTAGGCATCGACTAGGACGAAAAAGTAGTGTCCTTGAAATGGACCACAAAAGTCGACATGCAGCCTAGACCATGGTTTCTTCGGAAACGGCCACGGATTAGACTGTGCTTTCCGTCCCATTCTCTGGTGTTCTTGACATATTTTGCAAAGTTGCACTTTCTGTGCGATGCTGCTGTCTAGTCCTTCCCACCAAATGTGGCTCCGTGCGACTGCTTTCATCTTTTCCACACCTGGGTGAGTTTCATGAAGGAGATCAAAAACTTCTGCTTGTAGTTCTTTAGGAACGACGACTCGTGTTCCTCGCAGGACGCAGTTCTCATGAACACTAAACTCTGTACGGTTCTTCTGAAATAGTGTCCAATCAGTTCCTCTTGGCAGCTCTTCACCAGTAAGGAGCGCCAGTCGTAGGCGTGACCTAACAGGATCACGATCTGTAGCTTTGGCGGTGGCGGATGGTGAAAGAAGTCGAGGATATGCACTTTCAATCATGAAGATATCAGCAGGCTTGGGTACTGTGCCTGGCTCTGTAGGAAGCGGTAGTCGGCTCAGCGCGTCGGCGTTGCTGATGCTGGTGCCAGGGCGGTACACAAGCGTGTACTTGTACGCTGACAGGGTAATTGCCCAGCGTATCATTCTCGGTGATGATCTGTCGGGAATAGGCTTGTTCTGTCCGAGAAGTCCCAGTAGTGGTTTGTGATCAGTCATCACTTCAAAATCTTGGCCCCAGAGATACTTATGAAACTTCGATACGCCGGAAATTAAGGCAAGGGCTTCTTTGTCCAGCTGACTGTAATTCTTTTCGGCCAGAAGAAGGCTTCTCGATGCGAAGGCAATGGGACGTTCCCCTGTTTCATCTCGGTGTGCGAGAACAGCTCCGATTCCGTACGGTGAAGCGTCGCAACTGAGAACGATTTGCTTGGAAGAATCGAAATGATGCAGTACTGGCGCAGAAGTCAGGAGAACTTTACTTTCCCGGAAAGCTTGTTCCTCTACGCTTGTCCACTTCCAAGGAGTTTCTTTTGTAAGTAGCAGATTCAAGGGCCGGAGAACTGTCGAAAGGTAAGGCAGAAAACGCCTGTAAAAATTAATGAGTCCAAGGTAGCTTTGAAGTTGCTTGACGTCCTTGGGACATGGAGCATTCACGACAGCTTCTATTTTCTTTGGTGTTGGCCTCAGTCCATCCGCGTTTATGACATGGCCCAGGTACTCAACTTCTGTCGCTAGAAATGAACACTTCTCTAGCTTGAGCTTGAAGCCTGCTTCCTGTAGACGTTGTAGTACACTGGCTACGTTGCTCAAGTGATCTGCGTCGTCCAATTCATTTACCAAGATGTCATCAAAGTACACGGTGACATGGCGCATGTCTTGTAGCAAATTTTCCATTTCTCTCTGGAATATGGCCGGCACTGAAGCTACTCCGAAAGGTAGTCTGGTGTACTGGAAGAGGCCCTGAGGCGTATTGATGGTCACTAGCTTCTGTAAGCTCGTGTCAAGTTCTACCTGCTGGTAGGCGTCTTTCAGGTCCAGCCTCGTAAACTTTTTGCCACGTGAAAGTTTCACCCATAGGTCCTCGACTCGCGGCACAGGATATTTTTCCAGCACTATGGCACCGTTAATTGTGACCCTGAAGTCGCCACATATGCGCACGCTGCCGTCTTGCTTGAGCACAGGAACAATTGGGGCTGCCCACTCAGACGTTCTGACGGGTGTAAGTACCCCTTCTCGTTGCATTCTTTGCAATTCTTCTGCAACTTTGTCTTGCAATGCAAAAGGAATCGTTCGTGGTTTGAAGAATTTTGGAGGTGAATCTTCCTTGACAACAATTTTGGCTTTCACACCTTTGAATGTTCCTAGTGCGTTCGAAAATACTTCTTTGTAGCAAGTAAACAGCTCGTCAAAGCTCGTAAGTGAGTCAACGGATCTGACGTCATTTAGGTCGAGCTGAAGAGCACTGATCCAGTTTCGTCCGAGAAGGGTTGGACACTGGTCCGGAGCTACAAACAAAGGCAGTGTTGCCTCTCTTCGTCCGAACTGGACTGAAACGGTAACCTTGCCCCTAACGGCTGTCAGTCTTCCGCAATCACTCTTCAGAATTACGTCTGATGGGTCTACTGAGAGCTCGGGAAACCGGTGTTGGAATGCGGTCTCCCCTATTACGGAGTCACTGGCCCCCGTGTCTAGCTCCATTCAAAGAGGCCTGCCTGCGACTTGCAAAACTGCTACAAACGGAGGAATTGTTTTCTCGCTGTTCATCAGCCACGTCTCGTAGACCTGTGACTGGATTTCAGGAAGATTTCCACTGTCCTCAAGGCTGTGAACTGGCTGCTTTGTTTGCCTTTGCGTACTGTGCTTCCTTGACACTTTCTTTTGCTTCGTGTCGGCAGCCTTTGAGCGGCATACTCTGGCCAGATGCCCATCTTGCTGCATGCGTTGCACCGGGATTTGGCGTGCTGGCATACTGTTGCGTAGTGCGGCTCTCCACAGCGATAACTTATCGTCTGTTTCATTTGCTTGCTCATCGCACCGTGAACTGTCTGCGCTTCGATCATGCCCTGAGCTTGCATAAACATGCTTGAGTCTCTTTTAGCCGTCTCCATTGCAATTAGAAGCTTGACTGCTGACTCGAACGTCAGGTTTGGCTCTTCAAGCAGGCGTCGTTGCATTGAGGCGTCATTAATGCTGCAAACGAGTCTGTCCCGCAGCATGTCAGGAAGGAAGGTGCCGTACTCACAGCTTGCTGAAAGCTTTTTCAGTGATGCGGTGTAGTCGATGACAGACTCCTCCGGTTGGCGAGAGCGACTATTGAATCTGGAGCGGCAGACCACCACGGAAGGCTTCGGAATGTAGTCACCCGAAAGCACGGAAAATATCTCGTCGATAGAGACTTGATCTGGAGTTTTAGGCGTCAGCAGGCTCCGTAGTAAGGAGTAGGTACTGGACCCGCAGCAAGTCAGGAACACGGAATATTTCTTCTCCTCTGAAACGCTGTTGGCGTCGAAGAATTTGCTTGACTCGCTCAAGGTACTCCGTCCAGGGTCCTCCTTCCCCGTGGAATGGCTCCAATATTCCGTAGGTCGGCAAGGTGGCAGTTGATGCGATGCCGGAAAACTTTTACCTCGTCGCCAGAATTGTTATAGTATTGTAAGGTGGTGAGCATAGAAGCGAACGCCGGAACGGGTCACCGACGTGCCCTAACGAGGGCGCGGGAAGAGCGCCCCGTAAAACGACAGTACACGTTGCTGGCGGGAGTCAGACTGGCCCCTCTCCTTGAAAAGCGGGGGAGCTTTTATTATCTTTTCTCTTTCCCCCGTGCAGCTGGGTGCCGCTGAGAAGGCGCCTGCGGTGTCCTTGGCGTCTGCTGCCTTGGGGAATCGTCACACGTGTGGAAGTGGCTTATTCGCTCAGCAGTCCAAGCAAACAGGCACCTAATGTCTTGCTCTAGCTTAGACCGTTGGGCTAGTTAGTTCACCTTGAAAAAAAAAATTGGGTGTGGCTTAGCTCTGGTTAAACCTGGAGTGGCGCGATGACTACATCTGGCCGAGTGGAAATCGCTCAGTCGAACTAATAATAATAATAATTGGTTTTGGGGAAAAAGGAAATGGCGCAGTATCTGTCTCATATATCGTTGGACACCTGAACCGCGCCGTAAGGAAAGAAATAAAGGAGGGGTGAAAGAAGAAAGGAAGAAATAGGGGCCGTAGTGGAGGGCTCCGGAATAATTTTGACCACCTGGGGATCTTTAACGTGCACTGACATCGCACAGCACACGGGCGCCTTAGCGTTTTTCCTCCATAAAAACGCAGCCGCCGCGGTCGGGTTCGAACCCGGGAACTCCGGATCAGTAGTCGAGCGCCCTACTGCGAAGTCAGTCTTTCGCCGCTCCGTTTCGCTGGGCGTTCCTTCTTAATCTTCATCCCACTTGACACGGCGCATGCGCACAGCTGTTGCGCGCCGCGCCGCCGGCAGCAGCAGCTGTTCCACACCACGTGACCAACGGCCGCACCACGTGATCAACCCACGTGACCAACCACGTGACTAACGGCACCGCAGCGGGGCTCAAGTGGTGCCACGCTGAAGGGTTGAAGAGGTAGCGTAGTGCACCTATCGCTACAAAACAGCAAGAAAGACGAGACAAGGAGGACGGACAGCGCTCGCGTTATCAGTCTCCTTGTCCCGTCTTTCGCTCTGTAAAGCAGCGGCTTATACAGCCCCATGCATTCTAAAACGGCTGGCACGTGGCCGTAAGCATCGGCCCGACACTAGGACCGTAGGTCTTCCCACATTCCCGTAAATACCGCTGTTGTGAAAACTTTCGTTCGTTGAAGTATGCATGCGATGGCGGTTGCACACTATTTAACAAATGCCAACCACGTTGGCGCAGAATAGGTTTCGTTTGGTTTATGATGGTTAACGCTCCAAAGTGACTCAGGATATGGGTACGCCCTAGCCGGATAATTTCGACCCCCTTGAAGAATAAGGATGGGGTGGGGCGCATATGACAGGTCCTCTCAGATCATGAATGGTAGTTTAGCAGTATCTCTCAAGAGGAAAGGATACAACAGCTGTATCTTACTGGTACTCACCTACGGGGCAGAAACGTGGAGAATAACGAAAAGGGTTCTGCTCAAGTTAAGGACAATGCAGCGAGCCATGGAATGAAAAATGATGGGTGTAGCGTTAAAACACCGGAAGCGGGCAAAGTGGGCGAGGAAACAAACGCGGGTTAATGACATCCTAGACGAAATCAAGAGGAAGAAATGGGCTTCGGCAGGACATGTACTGCGAAGGCAAGACAACCGCTGGTCCTTAAGGGCAACGGAGTGGGTTCCAAGAGAAGGAAAGCGTAGCAGGGGGCGGCAGAAGGTTAGGTGGGCGGATGAGATTAAGAAGTTTGCGGGCGTACGGTGGGCGCAGCTGGCAAAGGACAGGGTTAATTGGAGAGACATGGGAGAGGCCTTTGTCTTGTTGTGGTTGTTAGTGGCTATTTATTTATAAAATAACAATGGAAGGAAAAGATATTGCTAGCCGCGGCATCTGCCATCGAAAGCTGAAGCAGCTGAGCTGCAACTAGCGGGAATAAAAGGACCGGGAGAGGGAAAGAAAGAGGAGAGCGATTGTAAGAAAGGATAGAGGTAAGGGGTAGTTACACTATGTACAAATACAGAATATGGAAATTAATACGGGATGCTGCGCCGCGTATGATAGTACTCGGTGCCCCCTGTGGGCGTAGTCAGGCTGATGATGATGATGCTGATGATGAGTTCCTTTATTTTTAACGTGCACTGACATCGCACAGTAGACAGGCCTCTGGCATTTCGCCTCCATCGAAGTGCGACTGCCTCGGCCGGGATTGAACCCGCGTCTTTCGGGTCAGCAGCCAAGCACCATAACCACGGAGCCACCGAGGCGGCTCACGTTGTGCAGAATAGAAAGCTGCGTATTCATAGTAATAAAAAACGGGTACGTTTGTGTGTGCGTGCTGACATGGTAGGGGAAAGGGGCATTGAGGAGGCGGCGATTATATATGCTGTACTGAAAGTGACATTGTCCTACCTGGTCGACGAATAGGCTGAGGTGCCTCTCGTAGACGGATGCCGACTCTGCCCAGCCCCCGCACACGTGCCCGTAGAAGTCGTCGCATGGGTTGACGCTGGCGTTGGCAGATGCCGTCAGCATGTCGTTGAGTGCCACGCAGGCTTGAGACAGGCACACGGTGCGGCGCGGCTTGTTCAGCGTCACCATCAAGCGGGTCCATAAGGCGAGCAGGCTGAGGGCCACGCAGGCCATCGCCATCACCACCAGTGCCACGAGCGCCGGCAGCGACCGCCGCGATTCGTCCCGCACGGAGTCGCTGCTGTTGCCGCAGGCCCCGGGAGGCGGCGATGAAACCGGCATCGTCGTCGGCACCGACATCGGCATCGAAACTGACACCGAGATCGGCTCCGCTTCAGCCCTGTCGTGCGGAAAGGTGTATACTGTTGGCGCAGTCCATATTGGTACTAAAGTGACGGCGTTATACTCCCGGACAACTTTATGTGGTTCTGCAGCCAAGCCTGGGCAGGAAAGGGAAGGGGCGGACCTTTGTTGGTGAGCTGTGGGATTCCCCCAGCTCAAGAGATTTCGCACCGCTTCCCCAACTTTCCATTCACCCGTCTGCATCCCGAAAAGCGAACAACTGGGACAAAGACCGGTTTCCTTCCTTTCCTGCCTGCTTTGTGTGGCTGCACAGGCAAAAGAAACCACTGGGAAATTCCCAGTGATGTTCTTGGAACAAGTTGGAATGCCTGGAGCAAAGCAATCGCATGCTCTAATTCTGCCGTCCAAATGGTACCAAATACACAATTGGAACCAATTGGACATTCTAGTTGGTTCCGTCTGCATACATTTGGTTCCAATTGGTTTCAATCGTACACCATTGAAACCAACTGGAACCAAATGTATGCAGACGAAACCAACTAGAATGTCCAATTGGTTCCAATTGTGTATTTGGGAGGGAGGCTCACACATGACATGGATTTTCGCCGAAAGACGACTGTACTGATGACGTAACAAACGTTACACACTTGTGTGTTCACAGACGCAGGCCACTCTTGCTCAACCTGAAAATTGAGCATTTAGGGTGCGTTAATAAGGGCTCGGAGTTTCATACTGAACGCCCAAAATCGCGATGCATTCGTGTAGAATAGATCAGCGACGGTCTGCTGGGGTAGCGGAGTTGATTCCAATGCAAGAGATAAGCAGCGGCGGGCGGAAACGAGTCACGTGGGAATTAGGTGGTGGTAGTGGTTTTATTTAAAATAATAGTAAAAAGGAAGGAAAACATTTTTGCTAGCCCCGGCATCTGCCATCGATACTGAAGCACCTGAGCTGGGGCAGCGGAAATAAAGGACAGCAGGCAGAATGTAGAAATGAAATGAAAGAGGTGAGGGGGCAGGAATAGAGGATAGGGGGAGAAGTAATATGTACAAACTATTTACACAATAAGAAATGTGTCCAGGTTGTGCGCGTGATTAGTTCATTTTAGAGGAATTAAATCACACACGCGCACAGCACTGTGTTGGTTAGAACTGGAGCGTGGCGTCCAGTTATTAATCGTTCAAGGTAGAACTCGCGGAGCGTTCGGTCACTGCGTGTAACTACCTGACGGAGAACAGACGGGACGTCAAGCCCGTGTGTTCGAGGAATGCACAGAGGCTCACCAAAGTTCGCTCACGAGTGCGCGCACTGCCCTGCGGCCACAATAGCGTCTTGATGGAGTCTGGTAGTATGCCCTGCGCCCTATAGGCCGCGAGCATATCGCGACGAGCATCGGCGAACGCGGAACAGCGAAGGAGAAGGTGTTCTAGTGTTTCCACTGCTCCGTGGGAATTAGATTTGCTGAAACGCCGTGGCCGCGCTTATTCGATCTTAAGGAAAGAGGGTTGTTGTTTTGTTGGATTTAATGACACATAGGCAGCTAAGGCCATCGTGCGCCAAGCACAATTAAGGGAAGAAGTCTTGTGCCTGCTGTGGGCGTATTCTGACGTTGATGACGATGATGCTGGTAAGAGGTTGAGGTACTCTTAAATAACAATGGTTTCCGACTGAAATAGAGACATTTGGGTACATATTTTTGAGGTGCACAAACTCTGTCGTGACATTGCCGAACGAACAGCGGCAGATATAGAGCGGGCGCTGGGATTAGCTGAGGAGGAAGAACAAATCGATGAGAAAAACATTGCTTTCCAAAAGGGAGGTTGGCAGATCGGTGTAGGAAGTCAAGGGAGGGGTGAATTTGCGAAAAAGATTGTCAAATTACAAACGGGAAAGACGAAATTTATAGGAAATACGTTACAGGTTGGAAATCAGTCTAGGCGGCGCAAGCTTCCGCCCGATACAAAGGGTAAATCCTTCACCATCCATCCTTCCGTCCGAAAGCTCTCGAGATGGAATAATGCGCTGTGACAAGTTGATGCACTGTTCGATGAGACTCTTAACTCGTCACGCCTGCGCGATCTTCTCCTTTATGGCGTACCAAACCCGCCTTACGCACCGTCGTGCTTGCAGTGCGAGATCTGAAGAGAACAGAGTGGCATCCGTGCTTCATCATCATCATCAGCCTGACGTCCAGGGCAAAGGCTTTTCCCATGTCTTTCCAATTAACCCTATCCTTTGCCAGCTGCATCCACCCTTTGCCTGCAAACTTCTTAATCTCATCCGCCCACCTAACCTTCTGCCGCCCCCTGCTCCGCTTACTTTCTCTTGTAATCCACTCCGTTACCCTTAAGGACCATCAGTTATCTTTCCTTCGCATTACATGCCCTGCGCAAGCCCATTTCATTCTCTTGATTTCGACTAGGATGTGATTAACCCACGTTTGTTCCCTCGCCCAACTCTGCCCGCTTCAGGTCTCTTAACGTTACACCTATAATTTTTCTTTCAATGGCTCGCTGCGTTGTCCTTAACTTAAGCTGAACTCTTCGTTAGCTTCCACTTTCCTGCCGCGTTGGTGAGTACCCGCAAGATACAGCTGTTGTACACTTTTCTCTTGAGGGACATTGGTAAACTGCCATTCATGATTCGAGAGAACCTGCCATATGCGCTCCATCCCATTTTGTTCTTCTAGTTGTTTCAGTCTCGTGATTCATATCTGCCGTCACTACCTGCTCTAAGTAGACGTATTCCCTTTCCACATCCAGCACCTCGCTGCCAATTGTGAACTGCTGTTCTCTTGCTAGACTGTTAATTTTTAGATCTACCGTGCTGCTCTGTCTAACTCATTGATCATGATTTGCAGTTCATCTCCTTTTTGACTCAGCAAGACAATGTCATCGGCGAATCGCAGATTATTTAGGTATTCTCCATTAACTCTTATCCCCAACTGTTCCCAATTCAGGCCTCGGAATACCTTAACAATTGAATAACGTTCCACCTATTATTTTTATTTCCATAGCTCGCTGTGTTGACCTTCACTTACGCCGAAGCCTTTTCTCCAGCCTCCACTTTTCTGCCCCATAGGTGAGTACCGGTCAGGTACATACAGTTGTACACTTTTCTCTAGAGGCTTAACCTCGTGCATACCTTGAATGCATGTTGACCTTTGATGATTCGGCGTCGCGTTCCAGCGGGGTGCGCAAGGTCCTCCTGGAGGTGTCCCTTGCGAGGTGCTGCCGTGGTGGCAGTTGCGGCGACATTTGTGCGTCCGCAGACTGTATGACTGTTATCGGAGAGGGCGAGCGTGGCGTGCAGGGAGAGCCAATTTCGTCCGCGAAACTGCTGAGGACAGCGCCGTCATCAAAGCAGCTAAAGGGGCTGATGACGCCGCCATGACTCTGGCCCCTGGACTCTTGAGCACTGACGGGCAGGGGCGGAGGGAAGGTCTTCATAGGACGCCTGTGTTTGCTCTGAGGGAAACGACGGCTAGAGGTCAAATAACTTTCAATTCCAATAAAATTGGCAGTGGTTTAACTTGGCTAACCCTGGAATTCAGCGAAAAGCAAGCATGCTTGCTAAGCGTCTGAGGCTCGTCTATGGCAGCTCCGCTACACGCTCGCGACAGCCGTTTTATATATACCCACACGACCACGTGGCTATGACGTTTTATCACTTGGTCTCACGACACCCCCATCGGATGTCATCACGTGGCTTCACATCGCCCCATAGGGTGTTCTTAAGGTCAAAGGTCAAACCATATGTCACCCAACCTCAAATGTCAACTAAAGGTCATGGGTCGAGGTCAGCGGTCAAGGGTTCGACACCATAACTGTACCACATATGCGGCTAACGTGGTTGGGCTGAAGGTCATTAAAGGTCATTCTCCGGCATACGCGACGACTGCGTTACTTAGCGTAGTGAACTTCCTCGCTTCCAAACTCCATTTTACTGGGAACGCCTTTCCTAAAAGTCAAACTGAGCCCGATATACTCGAGGTCCGTCTGGTGTGGCACTGTGAGGTTCAATGTCCCGAACCTGAACGCGGGCTATTAGCGACACTGTATATGAGTACGGGATGCCTTTAAAGAATGCGGGATTCCTGAAGCCTATAGGGTTCCGGTGCGCACGCGTTTTTAATGTCACGTTGCGCGTTAGGCCTTGTGCTCTGTTGGCGTTTATATTTGTGTTTTTCTTTCAGTAAAAACTAGCTGATATCTAGCCTGCGTCCTACCGCTTTCGTTTTTTTTTTCTTTCCATGCCTTTTTACGCCAGTAACCTAGCTCAAGCATTGAGATGGCCAACGAGTCCTACCTTTGGCTTTAATATGGGCCAATGAGCTGAAGTCATCTATCTCGTGTAGCCCCATTGAGCACGCATGAAGCTTGCTCGCTTTGAAGGCACTCAAACGGGATATATGCCCCGAAGTGCTTAACATTGTACGCCTCTTCTAATAATGCTTTCCCAGGATTTTTCGAAAGAGACGCATTTATACCACACCATTTGTGCGCTATCCACGTGTGTGAAACATGGTGTCATGCAGCACTTTAAACATATTTTTGATGCTGAAGATCAATTTTTATGACACAGGTGCAGCTTATGGCCTAGGGAGATCTATGACACAAGGAGTTTTTCGTCTACTTAATTAAATGTGGTGCCAAAGACCCGTTTTCCAAGCATTTCACCCCTGCTAAGCCGAGCACCAGGCCAGTGAGAAGCTTGTAGCCATTGTGTCGCCGGCGGGTACCAGGCGGCACTGGGGATCGAACCCCGCTCCTGCCTCACGTGAGGCGGGTGCTCAGACGACTAGGCCACAGCTTTGGTAACATTCCAGGCGTCCCAGCTAAATGTAACCAAGCTTTTTCTTAGTTACATTAGGTTACATCAGGCTTGGTCGGCTAGAACACGGGATGTTCTAGCCGATTGAAAAGCTGTAGACCGCTTTGAAAAACAGTGGACTGAAACGTTTGCACCAAGGCAGCGTTTACGTGTTTTTTTCACCGGCCTTAAGCCTTAACTCGCACAATAAGAAATAGCTTTCACGTGACAACAGTGCCACTTCAATGGCCCAAGAAGCGTCTTAGGGAACAAAAATTACAGGATTGCACTTAAGTCTTCTTGTGATCGGTAAGGCCAAAGCCTTTCCCTGTACTCTATTTCTCCCCCCACTTTCATTTTAACGCGACAGCGTTAAGGACCTCGTATCGCAGAAAAGCCGGTGTCCTCAGCGTCGGCCGTGAGCGAAAAATCCCTCCTCCTCCTCCTCCTCCTCGCAATGTACGCCACTCCCCAACAGATAGCGCGGGACGGCAGCGCCTCCCGCTCGTCTCGTTCGGGCGCATGGGGGCCGTGCGGACACGCAGGAATCACGCGGTGAGCGGCGAACAACGCAGCGCACATCCAAGGCGCGTTCACCACGAAGCTTGCGGCTTGCTGCCCGTTCGTTCGGCACGGAAGCTCTGCTGGCGTTCGTGGCATCGGGTTTGTCGAGAACGATGTGCCAACGAACAACGGCTGCAACTTGAGCCCCGCGCGTTTCGGCAAGGCGCCTGGCAGCGCTTCTACGTGGTTTGCCGCCCCGCGCGTCCGGTTCTCCGTACGTAGCAGTGCGATTTGTCTAACGGGCAAGGCGTCGCGCCGAACTGGCGATGACAGTCCGTGGACTCCCTGGCAGTGCTGCAACACGCTGTCGCGTTCCACTTTTAAAGGCGAAGCTTAATCGTCCTCCATTTTTATTTTAATTTTTGCTTTGTTGGTTCTCTTATTCTATATTTTATTTTTTTTGCGGTTTTTATTTTTAACTTTGTATTTTTGTTTTTGTTTATTTTTCGTATTTCAATTATTACTTATTTTTTATATCTTCTTTTTATATTTGCTTTTATATCTTCATTTATGTTTTTTATTTCATTACATATATGTTGCTTATGCTGCCTAATCAACTTTTACATTTTATTTTATTTATCATGAATCTTGTGATCGACAGTTCGAGCTGACAACTGCCGTCCACGCCACTCATGAGCCAGAAAGGCTTACGCCTTAAAATATGGTTTTCTTTTTCTGAAGTGCTCTCCACGATGAACCTTCGCGTGCAGATAGTGGCAGGGATGCCAACCAGCAGCTGGGCATGTGATAGCTTTCTTTTAAGGCCAATAAAGCTGCGTAAATTGCACCTCGATGGAAACAGTGCTGCTAGCGCTTTTCGAGACGATCTACAACTTTTTCATTGACACTTTGTTCCTCAAGTCAATAATTAAAAAGTTCGCTGATTAACCTCAACTGATTAATTAACTTTGAAGACCGAAAAAATACTGCAGACTAGTCCATGTGACTCTAACCTACCTTCAAGTGGGTGCAGGGGTCTAGGGCACTTCTTTTTTAAAAGCTTGGTTACATTTAGCTGGGACACGTGGTATATTTTTAATGTGGTACAGCTGCCTATAGCACTCTCTGCGATGCCTGCACAGGATGTAACTTCGCCTTCACTTAAACAAGGCCACTACTTAATTTGTTCTTCGTGACGCCTTAATTTTAGCGTGGTCGTCAGTATATATGCAGCTTTGTCTGCCTTGCAGATTGCGAGCGTGGCTGATCGGGCTAGTTTAGATTACGTCGTACGTCAGCCAGGTAACTGTCAAGGCTGATTTATGGAGATGAACGTCTGAAACCTCAATTTCAACTAGTTTTACGTCATTGCCTCTTGCGAGGTGGCAACACTTACCGCTTCGTACCGCTTCTTTTTCTGCAACGAGGAAGCACAGTGTAGTCACAGTCCCGCGAAAAGGCGGCCGCCTTGGCGAAAATTCCAGTTTCAAATTTGTATTGGTCTAATGCATTCTTGTATTGCTGCATAAGTCCTTCTACTTCATTAGTCTGTTACGAATTTGTATTGGCCTAATGCAGTCTTGAATTTGCTGCATAGGTCTTCTGTTGGTTCGCTACGAGCTTGTATTGGTCTAACACACACTTGCATTTGCTCTTTGGCCTCCTATCAGTCTGATACCATTTTGCATTGGACTAATACATTCTTGTATTTGCTGCATAGTTCCACAAATACTCTGAAACGAGTTTGTATCAGTTTACGAGGAAGCAGCAGGAACAATTTGAAACAAACTGAAAAGGATAGCACTAGTTTCTTTACGGGTCAGCAAATACTGTGGTCTTCATTTAAGATAACATTTCAGAAAAAAAGCCTGTTCAGTTTTGTAAAATATATAACAAATATCTAGAAGAAATATTTATTTAAATAGCTGTGCTGATCAACTCACCAGCAGCTCATATGGATGTGCCATTGAGAGGTCCTATAAAGGCCAAGTGAAGGCTGTCTATGTATATGGTAGGTGTAGATGAGGCATACTCTATGTCCTTATGATGTTAGTGAACGCATGTTACAAGCAAAGACCTATGTCACGGGGTTATGTTTACAAATGCTGCCTTCCAGCATAAGAGAATCTAACAGCCTATCGGAATCAAATCCTAATATCGTATGTGCGTGTTGACAACTAATAGGTAATTAATCTAATAAGGAATGCAACAAACAGGAATAGCCTATCAGGTCTTCTATCTGACAAATTTCTTGTTAGTCCAATTGCGTATTGTCGATAAGAAAAAAAAAGACTGCTTGCTTTGCTAGTAAAACTTTACGCGGAAAAATCACCATTGGTCTAATTGCCACAAATAAGGTAACATTCCCAGAACTTCTAATAGCTGCAGGTGTGTGGTTCTTTAGCGACGCTTGCATTCAGTGCTAGGGGTATTGTTAAGAAGCTCACAGAATTAGGCACCTCTTTCGTAATTTGCAAAGTGTCCATCTTGCCTTGCCTTCTCTTGGAATCCACTCCGTTACCCTTAAGGACCAGCGGTTGTCTTGCCTTTGCGTCACATGCCCTGCCCAAGCCCATTTCTTCCTCTTGATTTCGACTAGGATATCATTAACCCGCGTTTGTTCCCTCATCCACTCTGCCCTCTTAGGGTCTCTTATCGTTACACCTATCATTTTTCTTCCCATATAGCTCGCTGCACTGTCGTTAACTTAAGCTGAACCTTTCTCGTTAGCCTCGCTTGCGGCAGGCTATTTTTGTGCTTGCACTTCGCAAAACAGAGGCTGGGTAACTTATCTACCTTCCGTTGTTGCCTCATTGCCTACGTCTGTACGTGTAGATTTACGCTGCTACGTACAGAATGTGCCATACTCAGAGGGAACACGGTAACGCGTGGCTGCCGCGTTTCGCGAACCGCTGCCGGCCGGCTGCTCTTTCTACGCATGCGCCCGGTGCCGCCCATTCTCGCCGGCTGTCGGCGGCTGCGATTGTTACAGCGCAGCGGCAACGCGTTACCCGTGTTCCCTCTAAGTATTCCGCACACTGCACTCGGCCGCTGCTTGAGGTCAGACGGGCCTCCTCGAGGCTTACCGTGTGGTGACGGTGCTTGGTGCCTTTGGTGGCGGTCGCAGAGGATTTCTCCATTCCCGTGATCAAACCGTGTTGGTGTCAGTAGGAGGGGGTCGGGAAGCTGAAATGCTGAGCGCGCGAAATCAGAGGAATCCCGGTAGGCGCAGCCAAGGGCTTCGGACACAGGGACCTCGGCTGTGAGTCACGCGCCGGCGCTTCTTCTTTCCCTGCGCGTGACACCCGTGGTAGCGTCTACAGACCACGACGAAGACGACGGGGTTGTCGACTGCGTAAATTCTGCAAAAGCATTTAGCAGCGCCATGAGGGCGAAAAACTTAATCAACGTAAGAGATAATTGTAAGTTAGAGAGTTGGTACGGGTCCTCGTTACTAGACGGACAGCAGCACGGAACAGCGAATGCAGAAGGAGGAGGAGGAGGAGGAAAGGCAGGGAGGTTAACCAGAAGAATAAACCAGTCTGCTGCGCTGCACGGCGGGAAAGGGATGAGGGAAAATGAAGTTAGTTTGCAAAGTCAGGAAACGTTCGGTAAAGTCACGAGTGATCACTCACACCAGGGCCCGCAGCGAGCTATGGAAAGAAAAATGAGCCGGAAGTGGGCGGAGTGGGTGAGGGAACAAACGCGGGTTAATGACATCCTAGTGGAAATCAAGAGGAAGAAATGGGCTTGGGCAGGGCATGTAATGCGAAGGCAAGATAACAGCTGGTTCTTAAGTGTTACAGAGTGGATTCCAAGAGAAGGCAAGCGTAGCATGGGGCGGCAGAAAGTTAGGTGGGCGGAAGATACAGGACAGGGTTAACTGGAAAGACATGGGATAGGCCTTTGCCCAGCAGTGGGCGCAGTCAGGCTGATGATGGTGAAGATAATCATCTCTCATTGGTCACTCAGATGAACCCGCGAATTTCAAGCGTCAGTGAGAAACGACGCAGCCATTGGGCGGTTGGCGAACGGACCTCGAATGTCGCAGCCAATGGCAGCCAGTGGTCAAGTACAGTCGTCTACTGTTGACAAAGCGCTGCGATGCATATCGCAGCCAGTGGCAGCCAATGGTCAGATTATGCTAATATACATCAGATTTAGCCAATGGCTATATCTGAGTGAGCAATGACAGAAAACCAAATGGACACGAAATGGACAATGGAAAATGGACAGCGTATAGAATATGGCCCCAGAATAGCTTTCTGGGCGAGTTGGTTGCTTTTGACGTGAGCATTTGTAACGCTCGAAACAGAGGTAAGAAGTGAAGAATATAACTTTTAACTTAAAGTTGAGAGTGTTTCAAGCGCGACAGTTTTGGTCATCACTATCTCAAAAATCATGTTTTTATCAGCTGGATGGGATGTTGGGCGAGTTGTTTCAGAGCGCTAGAAAGATGGAGTATGGAAATGGGACGCTCACAAGAGGGGACGAGACGAGACAGGGAGCAGTTTTTATCAGGCCCGAGTATGCATATGCACTTAGAAAAGTCTCACACACAAAAAAACTCTAGAAAGACAAAAAGCACGAGTGAGCTGTCCTTCCAAGTTTGACGTTGTAGCCATTCCTTTATTTGTCTTAGTTTCTTTCTTCCTTTTGCCCGTTGTTACAATGTAATTGTTCAACGTATAGTTTAACGGCCATCTTCAGTCAAGACGTTACGTCACGGTCAGCACTCGCCATCGTCGGCTTCCATTATTCAGCTCGTGCAGTCGTGTTTCAGAATGTTGGCAGTAAAGTTTATTCAGCCGATTCATGGCCGAACCGATGTCTTTGACCCGAATGGTGAGGGTGGTAATGGTTGGTCACAGACGCCACTGCTAAAAATCCTCTCATGGCATGGGCCCGGTGATAAAGTGACGTGCGCCACTAACTGCCGCCATACGATGCCAAAATAACTTTTTGTTTTAGATAAGCAAGTGCGCTGTGATTGGCTCACTCATGAGCCCACCGTTATGGAAATAATGAAGCTAAAGCTCGTCTCGGCGGCTCACTGGTTACAGCACTTGGCTGGTGAGCTTGAGGATACTGCATCAAGTCCTGACCGCGACGGCCGCCTTTTGATGGAAGCGAAATGCAAAAGATGCCCGTAGACGGCGCGAGAAGTGATATAAACTAATCCGGAGCCATTCACTGCGTCCCCGGTTTCTCTGTTCCATTCGTTCACTTCCCCTTTCATCTGTTCTCTCACGGCGCCGCTTTTTTATACGTCTTTATTTCTGCATAAAATAGGCCTAGCCTTGCGGCAGAAATGAGGGGCTTCATGGGGGTGGGGGAGGGGGAGGGGGAGGAGGGCCGGTCTCCACTTCTTCGAAGTGGGGTGGTCCTGTGGTCGGCTCTGCGAAGAAACGGCCAGGCCCTTCTTCTTCCTTGAAGTATAGGACAAAAGCCCGCCAGGGCCGGAGTGCGTCCGATGATCCGATGTGTAATGGTGGATCGACCCATTCCTGCAAGGTGCCAGGTCGGTGCCCGCCCAGGGACTGAAGTGCTCGTTCCCGCACCACGTCAAAAGCAGGGCAGCGCCACAAAAGGTGTTCGGCCGTGCCTCTGGCCGGGCATGCCGGGCATTGAAGGGTCGGGTATGAGTGCGGGTTGATGAGGTTGAGCTTTGCTGGCGACAGAAGCTGGTCAGTCTGGGCGCGGCGGAGGAGTACCGCCTCTACCCTTCGGAAAGTTCTAGGTGGGCGGCGGTATAATTGCTCAGGGTTCGCCACGCGCCGTTTAGGTGGTGAAAAGTGGGGAGAATTCTTGCGCCTTCCATTTTATCATAGCCAATTTACATATGAAGGAGGGCGCGAAAAGAGGAATAAAAAAATAACCATTAGAGCGGAGCAACCTGGGTAAATTCCGACCATCGGGAGTTCTTTATTAACGTGCACAAAGCGCGGCCATATTTTGATTTCGTCGGCATTGAAATTGGGCCGCCCTGCTCGGGCATCTCATTTCTAACGGGCCCAGGATGGGGTCAAGCCAAACTACCTCTAAGGCAGGCAGGTGGAGCGGCATAGCATCCCCGAGTGTAAGGGTCATAGAATAGCTCGGGTATTGAGCCAAGTGGAGCAACGGGGCTGGTGTAACAGACTTTGCTCTCTAAACTCGAAATACGCCTATATGGAGGTAAAAAGGGATTAAACTATCGTCTAACGCACCCCATTTTAAGCGCTAGAGGACAGCTTACAACCCTTTTTACTCCTTTCTGCTTAGAACGCATGGTTACGCTATGTTCTGATCGATGTGAGAACGTACTGATCGCCGAAGCTTGTTGGTTGGAGTGCAGGAAAGGAGGAGAGAAGGAAGAACTTAAACGAGCGAACCAGGAATTCTTGCCGAAAATGACATAATTAGAGGATTAATTTAATTGCAGCACGTCGACGGACAGCCATGTGGCGCCACTGCGGAGAAAAGGAGCTGGTCCTGGCGCAGTGAACAAGCAATGAAAAATAATTGCGTAAATTTCAGAGCTAATGCCGGAACAGGCTACTTCGGGAATGCATTCAACGTTCTGACATGATGACTTTCCCGCGATACATTATTGGTGAGGCGAGGTCCTTTTATTAATCATTTAAAACGCCCCAAACTATATCCTGACGTGGTGACTACGTCGACAATCTGTACTCCATGATAGAGCTTCCACATACGTACATATATTCTGTGGAAGCTATCTTCCTTCGACTACCAATGTATCCGTAACCCCACAATTCTGGACAAAACCATTTTGAAGAGGAAAGAGTTTATGAGCGAATTTTTATTATATATTATTAGACTTCACAATAAAAATCAATATATTCGCAGATCTCCCGTCGGCAGGCATGCATTTTTTTGCTATTAAGGTCGAGCGAGCGATGGAAGCACTATAAAAGAAAGATTTTGCTACATGTCGGAACAATGGACCATTAACTTCAGTAATTCTATACCAGTATGTTTCGGTTTTCCAGTTTTCAAAATGTTTGTCCAAGGATGCTGGACGTTTTGCTGGCCTCCTCCGGTGGAGGACGGTGCCACGGCTTTCCTCTGCTCTTCTTGCCTTTCATCTCATTGCAAGCCCACCGGAATAACACTGACAGCCTGCAGTACTACGTTCCCCGAAACAAGTGCTCTGCTTGTGAAATTTTCCCTTTTTATGGGAATTTCAGGACTAAAAATCTGGCGGAAATGGAGTTTTTCAGGAGTGTCAGGAAATTGTAAGAACCAAAATTGTCTCACGGTAACAAATTGGCGGGGTTTTCAAGACGCTGCAGGGAAAAGTGCCTGATATAAGGATTTTTCGGTCTTATCGAGGAGATTTTTGGTTGCGGCATAGAACATGATCACTGCTCGGCAACGCATGCAGTGTCCACCTGTAAAGTCACGAGTGGCTGTTACGTGGTGTCCGGTTGAACTTGAACGGAACGGACGGCAACGTTTCGACAAGTAGGCTTGTCTTCGTCTTGGCAAAGCGTTCATCATTGGCGGGGTCTAAATAGGGTCATCCCTCCGAGGAGGAAGGTCTCGTGAGGGGGAGGAGGGTGTGATGTGGGAATTGAATTAGGGTAGGGAGGGTGAAACTTGTCCAGACATGGTGGCTGCTAAAGTTGATTATCCGATTGACCTGCAACACTTTTAAAAGAAAAAGGCAAGCTCAGCACAAAGGAAGACGGGGGTGTAGAGCGTGGAGAGATAGCCAGTGTGGGCTTGAAAGGCTGTGTCCAGCTGGGACAAGGGGCTTGCTATGACTGGCTGCGTTGACCTGAATAACTGAGATAAGGGATTAGTGGGCATGGCAGAACAAAACACCGGGAAAGATATAATAAAGGGAAAAGAGAAAACAGAGAAAGCATGAAAGGAAGGGGGAGGGGTGTTGGAAAGGAATGAAGACGACAAGTGTTCCTGAGAAGTGATGGGAAGAGAAGCAGGGCAGAACGTAAAGATAAAATTGAACAAAAAAGAGAGAAACAAATTGCCATTGAGGGGGTAAAGGATGGGTCGGGGCGGAAGGGTAGGGTGAAAGAAATGATTAAGCTACGTTATGAAGTGCTGGTAAATGCTCTGACCATGTGCAAGACTTGCTTAAAGAATTACGCCAGTGCCGGAATGTACCTGAGAGGTTCGATGTTTCCTCTGGCTAGTTTTTTTTGTTGCGGAATAAAATTTTATTTGATTTGATTTATTCATGCTGGTTGTAAGGTTTTAAATTTGTGGATTAGGAATGCCTCTTTTTATCTCCTGTCCTTTGCAGATCCGAAACTTGATTGAACAAAGAACAGCTGTAAGTTCATCGAGGTTGTGACCGCGTGGATTAACATGTTCCGCCACGGCCATGTGTAGGTTCTTTGCCGTGTCAGTTTGATGACCATTTAGTCTGGCACCAAAAGACAGGTTGAGGATTCGCGCACCTTGGAAACTTGACCTCTTCCTGTTAATGGCGCCGCAGATCTTTATTCCGAGACAATATACTTCCTTGAAAAAGGATCGCATTTAACCCGATTTTATGAACTGTGCTCGGGGTGCAAGAATCGTATCAAACCGGGCTTTACCCAAAAACGAAAAACCGTAGTTACGGTATGCAGTGTTCAACGTCCCAAAGTTTCTCATAAACTATGACAGACTCTGTAGTGGAGGATTCCGGATTAATTTCAGCCACCTGGGTTTTTATAAATGGAAGCTAAGGACTACTTCATATAATTATTGTTTTCAGTAAAAATCGATTTTCTGGTTCTAATGGCTATGGTGACGTTTGTCCGGAAACGACAGACTTATTTATACGTGAGAAAATTTGGTTTAAAAATCTTCCCTTCAGTCGATTCAAATCGGGACGTCTTTATTGAAAAAAAACCTGCTGGCGCCGTTTTGAAATGTGTAGCAGAGTAGCGTAGCCTCTGTGATCCGCGAAAAAAAAATTGGTGGTGACGCGCACACCTTACTTCTGAAATTCACCGTGGGTGGCGACACCTGCATTTTGTTTCTTGGTGTTTTCTAGATCGTAAAAAGCACCGTTTTTGCTGAGAGTCGCCTCTATGATTGGAGCACACTAACTTATTGATACAGGCCAGCTTTCCCATGCACTGACACCGAACAGTACACGGACGTTTTTGCATTTCCCCTGAATAGAAATGCGTACGCCGCGTCGTTTCCGTGGAGGGGAAATACACTTTGCGTTAGGCAGACCCAAAAATTCTGGAGAAAAGCATTTTAGAGCGGAAGCTCTACTCCTCCCGCACAAAGTTGAAGGTCACGTGGCTATGAAATTTGACGTTCAAACCAGGAGGAGCGGAGGCTTGGCTCTGACGTCATGCCACGTCACTTGCCACGCCTCGCCACAGCTGCGCGCGTTGAGCCGACGGCGTATATGCTCGACACGCAACTATAGTGAACTAGAATACTGTATTCTAGTTCACTATACTCGCAACTATCCAATCATATGACTTGCTGTACCTCGCCACAGCTGCGTATGCGGAGCCGACGACACTATCGTAACTGCTGGAAATCGCGTGATGGCAGCGTTTCGATGGAGGCGAAACGCAAAGGCACCCGTCTGCTGTGCGATATCAGGAGGAGGAGGAATGAACATTTTATTGAAATAGCAGACTGAGGTTCTCGCGGGTGAAGCCCTTATTCCAGGGCCCCAACGACTCTAGCGGCTTGTTTGGCTTGGTCCATGGTTGCCTGCTGGCTTCCCAGGTCCTGCCTGGTGAGTCGCGTCTCCCACGACCTTTCAAGTTCGTTGCGTGTGACGAGGGCTGTTTCCCTCTGCTGGTCTTTGTTTGCAATGCCAAGTGATGTGTTTGAGGGTTGGTGTGTCGCCACGCCAATGACAGAAGTCACCGTATTGGGACGGATGTATTTTGCTGAGTGTGTGTATGTTGGGATATGTGTTGGTTTGTAGGCGTCTCCACTCCCTGGATTGCAGCAGCAAGTGGTTTTATTAAAATAATAATAAAACGGAAGGAAAAGATTTTTGCTAGCCCTGGCATCTCTGCCATCGATACTGAAGCACCTGAGCTGGGGCAGCGGAAATACAAGATAGCAGGAAGAATGGAGAAATGAAATGAAAGGGATGAGAGGACAGAAAAAAGAATAGGGGGGAGGTAATGGAAAGTGCTGGATTGGTATGGAGCACGCGCCAGCTGCTTGGCAGCGAACGCGTTTAAAGAGATCACACCATTTTCCTCTCTCGCGAGGTCGACCCTTCGCTACGCTTTCCTTTCTTCAAAAAGATTTTTTTTCCACCAGCATCGTGCGGGAGGCCAGGGGCGTGCGCGCGCCGAATTACTTCGTTGTATTGAAGTTTTCTGTCTCTCCCCACTTCTCTCCTCAAGCACGGGCATTTGCCGGGCTCCGTGGTGCCGAAGGCGCAGCGAAGGTTTGCGTCAACCTACTCATGAGGGTCGCCTTTTGCGATATCAGTGGACGTTAACGATCGCCAGGCGGTCGAAATTATTCCGCACCGTCATGGACTCTTGAACATCTGCGTGGAATGGGATCGTGCGGGTGCCCAAGGGCCTACGTGCCCTAAACACCTTTTGGTGTAAAAGATTATCCTCAACAGGACACCTCCACAGCGGTAGATCCCTTGGGATTCAGCGGTGTCCAGATGGATGACTTCCTTTTGGTCTTCTCTCTGGCTGACCATTAAAGCCTACCAGGACTCTATATTCCTGCCTGGTTCGTTGTAGCTAGGACATGTGCACACCATGTGGACTATGTCTGCATATAGGTTGTAAATGTTTCACGACTGCACTCCGGCGCCCTTCGCAGGCCCGGTCACGAGAGCCGTGACTGAATTAACACCAATCGGTCGCACAACTGAGACCGCAATATTAGAAAGTCACCTCAGCATCAATCGCATGTGAGGGTGATCATCACCGATTCCGAATCGGCTATCCGAAGCTACAACGCAGGCAGGCTATCTGCAGGAGCAGCCAAATGCTGGCTGCCGGCCCTTCACCAGCAGAGCCAATTAATCAAATCTGGACTCCGGCTCGCGAGGGCTTCCGAGAAAACGAGACACCGCACGCATTTGGCCCGAGGACTCGCACACCGGGATGCCGGTGCGGTCTCGTCGAGCAGAGCCATTTTAGACTGACGAGGAGCTGAACACGTACCAAGATATTCTTAGTCAATGCAGATTATGAAGACAGACATTAATTACCTCTAGCACGCAAAGGCCTCAGCAAAAATGAAGATGTCATATGGCGAAAGTTACAGTGGGGGTGTTCCCAATCCACTAGCACTAGGGCTGCCGCATAACTAGTTACTATAACTTCACTCGTGTCCTTTGCATTATGTTCTGTAGGAGGATCTCTGAACACCCTGTACCCTGGAAGGGTACATGGTCCTCGCGTTTCTTGAAGCAGGATGGCTAACGGTTTGCACATTTTAGTCCGAGATTTGAGTATAGAGCCGTTTTGGCGAAAGCTCCGGCAATTCCACTGTATTATGGTAGTCTCCCCGGGCCCCATCGTGAAGAGGGCTGTTGAGCTTGGGCCGGTCGTTGAGATTGGGCCTTCTTTTTGCGTGGAGTTTCACGCTGCTCTTTATTTAGGCGAATTTCAACGTCTGATGTCAAAAACTTCATGGTTTTCTCGAGTGTGGCAAACTGAGACTTGAAGTCTCGTTGGAGGACCTTGATTTCTTTTTGAATCTCACGTGTGGCCTCGTATTTGATTTGCGCTGTTGTTTGTGCGAGCTGTGTCGCAATATCCAATGGTTCCTTGTTTTCCGCGTTTTTTGGTTGACGTTTCTACGCACGTTTCTAGATCAGGTTGGTTTTGTGATGGAGCTGCCCAGCGATGTGAGCGATCGATCACTTCTGATAGACTGCGATTTTAGAGATTGAATTTCTGCGCGCAGCTGCGCTTTCTCCTGCCGAGGTGCGTTGACGAGGTTACTCTCTCTTACAACAGTAACTCTACTATTACGAGCCAATTTTGTGTGTTTCCTAGCTGCTACGTCAGCCCACCGAACGCCTGCTTTTTACGATGCCGCTCCGGACGCAGGCGTCCCTGTAGCCGCTGCCGGCGTCTCAGAAGGAGTTGCCGGCGTCTCTGCCAGCGTGTGAGTTTAGGGTGGGGTGGCGTCATTGTCTGCCTGGCGCGTCTTTGGCTGTCGAGGATATCTTGTGGCAGCGTAGGTGTGAGGTATTCTTCCCGGGTCGATGCGTCCGCGGCTCGGAAAATTAGTCCTCGAGTCAGGCGCTCCGCCCGTTCGTTTGCCTGTACACCTTCGTGAGCGGGGCACCATGTGATGATGTGATCTTCTAGAAGGTTGGTTCCTAGCATGCCTAGGACGCTCCGAAGGAGGACGCCTCTGAGAAACAGTCGGCAAGCTTCTTGCGAATCCGTGAGAACACGTGGAGATTGCCTCTTGCCCTCTGCCGCTCGTATGGCTAGTGCTATGGCTGCCGCTTCGGCCACGACCGCGCTCTTGGTGCGGATCGTAGCCGACGTGATTGCATGGATCCCTCTCGTGACGACCGCAGCAAATCCTCTCAGCCTCAAGGGTAGGGAGTTGCGTCTTTGTAGTGAGTGTTTGGGTCGTTGCGTAACCGTTCCAGTGCCACCGCTCTCGCTCGTCTGCGGCCGGCATTAAACACGGGGTGCATGTTTTTAGGTGTTGGGTCCACGTGTATGCCTTCCCTGTCTTGTCTGGGCATTTGGTGCGTCTCCTCCCCGCAGATTTGGGGTGCCAAGGGGTAGTGAAGTCTCTGTAGTAACGCTCTATCTTGGGCTGTCGAGTTGAGTCTCTCTCTTGCTACGCGATCAAGACTGCCGCGGCGTGTTAATCGTATGTATTGTAAATACCCAGACTCTCCAGACGCTCTGTGCTAGTGCAGTCAGGGAGGCCCAGTGCAGCTCTGTAGGCAGTGCGTATGAGTACGTTGGCCTGCTCTGCTTCACATCTGCTTGAAAGCTGGTATGGCAGAGCGTACGTAATGCGGCTGATGACGAAGGCCAGTCTCCAAGTGTCGTCCTCCTTCATGCCGTCCTTACTGCGGGCGATTCTGATGAGTCTCGATACACTCCTGGCCGTGTGTTTGAGTTTGTTTAGCGTTGACGATACGCTGCCCGTCTCCTGAATTTGCATGCCTAGCACCCTGAGCTTCTGCACTTGTTTGACCTGGCTTCCGTTGATCTCGAGATTAAGGACGGGGGAGCGCGTCTGCTGGATGTTTTTAGGTCTAATTTGTATAAATTCCGATTTTTCCGGTGCGCATCTCATGCGTGCCCTCCTCGCGTGTTCGTCAATTATGTTGATCGCTCTTTGCAGAGTGTATTGTCTGTGCCCGTAGGACCCCTTGGTCGCCCAAAGGGTGATGTCGTCCGCGTAAATGGCTACTCCAAGTTCTGGGTCTTCCTCCAACGCTAGAACCAATTTGCTCATCCCTATGTTGAAAAGTAGTTGGGAGAGTATAGAGCCCTGTGGAGTGCCCTTGTTGGTCATGTGAATCTTGTCCGATCTTAGGTGGCCCAGCCTTATGGACGCTGTTCTGTCTTTGAGAAAACTGTGCACGTAACTGGAGATCCTCTCCCCACAGCCTACATCTTGTAGGCCGGTGAGTATCGCTTCATGTGATATGTTGTCAAAGGCCTTCTGCAGGTCCAAGACAAGTAGGATTCTGTTTATGCTTCTGGCTGGTGGGTTGAGAACCTCGTCCCGAAGGAGGAGGAAACCGTACATCGAATTTGGTTGGAGTCCGTTATCCTCTACATATCTCCAAATCCTTGTTTGGATGACATTTTCGAAAAGTTTGCCAAGGCAGGAGGTTAACGAGATTGGTCGGAGGTTCTGTACCGATTTTGGTTTCCCCGGCTTAGGTAGTAAAATGATCTCAGCCTCTTTCCATTCAGGTGGTATGGACCCTCCTATCTTCCAAACCGTGTCGTTGAAGAGCTGCGTTAGTTTCTCTAAACCTTCGGTGCCCAGATTTCTGATTCTGACGTTTGGGTTACGATCCGGTCCAGGCGCCGTGTTCCGTGTTCCGTGTTTTGGAGCTCGTTCAGTAGCTCCTCGTCTGAGCCTGCGTAGTTGTCGTTTCTCTCCGCGTGGTTGTAGGGGTGAACATTCTGCGAAGGATTGCTCACATTTTCTTCGTGCTTAGAGTGCCGCGGAGAGAGTCGCAGAAATTCCTCCAGTTCGTAGCGCACAGCTCTTGCGAGTATGGTTTGGCTGCCTCCGTGAGTCGTGCTACGCGCTCTCTAAGCTTTCGGTTGTACCACTGTTTCTTCCATCTTTTGGTAAGGCTTCTTCTTGCTTCCCAAAGGTGGCTCAGATGGCTGTCGACCACTGGGATTTCCAGTGTAGTTTGAAATTGTCTGGTGGTTTGTTCCGCTGCGTCCCGTTAATACTCCGTAAAATCGTGTATCGTGTTGTATTTCGGGGCCTCAGTTTGGCATTCCCTGAATTTATTCCAGTATGACAGACGTGCCGTGCCGATCGGGTGTCTTATTTTTGCCGTTTGAATGGAGACACTGAGAATGTAATAGTCACTCCCCAATGTCTCGTCTATGTTAGTCCAAGTGACTCCTCGTTCATCGCTTACGAAAGTGAGGTCAGGGGCCGTATCTCTTGACACGCTATTTCCCAGTCTGGTGGGCGAGTCAGGCTGCGTGACGAGGATCAGATCGTAAGTCTGAGTTGCCTTCAGTAGGCTGTTACCTTTGGCCATGTCCCTTCTGTAACCCCACTCCGTGTGCCAGGCGTTGAAATACTCTAGCAATACTACTCTATCTCCTCGTCTCGCGGTGTTCATGATGTGTAAGATAATTGGTGTGAAGTCCGCCTGGTGGTCTGGTGGCGAGCTGTATACATTTGCTGCGATGTTCTTCGGGCGACCTCGCTTTACCGGCCATACCGTGGCTATTTGATGTGGTATTTGAATGCCCGGTATAGTTTCGACGCTTACCTCGAGATCCTTCCTAGCTAATACTGCCGTCTCCTCGTGATCGGCGTTTTTGTGGAGCGTGTATCCTCTTATTGAGCGTTTCGGTTGGCCTGGTTCTTGAAAGCATATAAGATCTGGTGCAATTGCCGCTGCTTCAACGAATTGTGTCAGTGCAGCTTCTTAGTTGTGCAGGGAGCGACAGTTCCACTGCCACAACTCGAGATTCTCTTGACTGCATGTGTTTTATTCAGCCATCATAGGGGCTCTCAAAATTTGTCTCCGTGCCAGTCGTTAACAGGACCTTGGTATCGCGGCCTCCGGGGCTTGGGTTTCCCCGTTTCCGTGTTTTTTTTTTAGCCCTTTGATGGAGTCGCCGACATATTGCTTGAGATTTCCTATCTCCGCAAACAGAAGTTTGAGCTGGGTTTCTATGTTGCGTATCTATCCCTCCCCGTGTTGCGCCGCGGGGGTAGCGTATTGTGTCACGTCCGTTTGCATTTGTGTTGGTTGGTTTTGTGTGTTCTGGCTTTGGGTCGTAGTTGCTAGATGTTGTTTGAGTGCTGCGATTTCGGCCTGTAGTTCAGCAAGACTGGACTTAAGTTGCTTATTTTCTGCGATTATTCTCTGATATTCCCCAATTTGTATTATTGGGGTGGTCGTGGGAGTAGCGACCCTATCCAGCTTACCTGCATGTTCGTAGGGAAGTCGGCTTCTGTGCCGCCGATGCCGTGGTGGTTCGAGTGGGCAGCTGCGTTCCGCCTGCTTGATGTTTCGGACTGTTGTTTGTCGGTGAAGGCCTGGACCTTGAGCTAGATCTCCGTCGGGGTGTAGGCGATGTCTTGGAGCGTGCTCGGACTCTTCTTCGATTGTTGGGTGACGGAGTCCTGTATCGGCTTGGCGATCGTGAATTCTCTTGGTTACAAAGTTCCGATTCTTCTTCCTCAGATGTAAACCAGCGGATCGCCCTACACTTTGGGCTGGGCGAGCGCCTTCTCGATCGTTTGCCTGGTGGGTTTTCTCGGCTGTCTGAGTCGCTGTGTACAGGTGCGGTCACCTGTGACGTGTTCTCCCCCACACGAGGCACACTTTAGCGCGCACATATGTCCGTCAAGCCGGGCCCTCGTACCACATATACGGCAGACGCGAGTGTCTGGTGGGGGCACCCATCTGTACGATGCCCCTTGCTGTAGCAGGTCTTGCACACCTGCACTGTTGCTCTATACGGGTGGCAAGGCTAGTTCTCGCCCGCAGTAATACACAAAGCGCGGGAGAGTCGGCCCCTAGAAGGTGATCGCTGCACTCTTCGTTTCCCTCATCATGCGTGCATGTATTATTTCCACCCCTTTCGTTTTCACCCGAAAGTTGGCCACGAGCGTTTCAATGGGCCTGATGGCTGGTATCCCGTGCACCACTCCCCTGAGGGCTTCTTCGCCAGTCGCCGCGTACACGCTTACGGCATGTTTACGACCATTTAGTGTGAGCGTGGTTATGCGACGAATTAGCTCTGCCACTTCTACTTTCGAGATTCATAAGATAACTATGTTTGATCCCGGCTTTATCCGTGACAGAAAGTGCTCACCTGTTACGGTGTGTTGGCAGGCGGATGAGACTGCCTCAGCCAACTCCTGGGTGGTGATTGTTCTTAGTGGTAGGCCCTGGTGGGATCGAATCACTATTTTGAAGTCGTCTTTCGGAAACGGCGGGTATTTGATCCCCTTCCTTTTCCTTCGAAGTGGGTTTTCTTCGGTTTTCGTTCTTCGGGTCTTAGTTTCTGTTTCTTCTCTCTCGCTTGTTGTTTTCTTTGCCGAAAAGTGAGGATGGTGTTCCAGTCGTCCTCGGTGGTAGTTCTTTCAATAGTTTCAGTGTGAGTTGTCCTTGCTTGATGCCGTCGGTCTTGCTCGTCGAAGGTCCGGTAAGGTCCATGTCCTCTTCCGTCGTAGCAGAGGAATGCCCGTCGGCGTTCTTTGTGCCGAGCGCAGACGCCTGGGCCATCGTCAGCGTCTGCGTTGCCGGCATCGTCGGCGCAGCTGCCAGCGTCTCCTACCTATCGGTAGGCTTGGCGCGGCTGCCGCGTAGTGGAGGGCTTCTTCTGAACGTTGCGGTGTAAGTAACGGCTCCCGGGTCACAAAACTGGTGTCCACGGATTCCGAATGACTTCACGAGTCAAATGGAGTCGAACTTTTCTGAGTGTTTAAAGCGGAACACACCAAAAAACATGGAACTGCTCACGCGGCACAAGCAAAAGCCAGCGAAGGCGTGCGCGCAACGCCTCCGTTCACCTTGCTTGCAAAGCCTGTGCGATGTCAGTGCACGTTAAAGATTCCCAGGTGGTCGAAATTGCACCGGAGCCCTCCACTACGGCACCTCTTCTTCCTTTCTACTCTTAGTCCATCCTTTATCCCTTCCCTTACGGCGCAGTTCAGGTGTCTGCCGAGATGTGAGACAGATACTGCGCCATTTCCTTCCACCAAAAAGCAATTTTAATTTTCATTTTAATTTTCCGTTTGCTATTTAAAAGCCTGTGGCGCCTGCTTACCCTCGTGTGCTTACCTTAACAGAGCTTTCGCTCGTCTTACTGAGGTCCAGCCGGTTTGTACCGCAGCTAATTTTAAAGCGAAAGCTTTACTGGCCCCGAACTTGCGATTTCGCCATGGCGGTGCTCCGAGGAGGCACATGACGTCACAACGCGCGCCTCGCCGCGGGGCCAAACCGGCCTGGCTGGGCCGGCGGCGGCTGGCGCACTCGGCGCGAAATGGAGACGTGCTCCAAGTCTCTGCGAGTGCGGTCAGAGTGCGCCGAAGCCGCCGAACGCGTCGGCGGTCAAACGCAGTTGGGGTATAGAGGGTCTCGCTGTGGCCGACGTGACATCGCTGTGCAGCGCGCGCGCGCGCGCGCTTTACGCCGGAGTATAAACGCGTCTAAACGGCGGTGTATAAACGACGGAGTATAAGGTTTCGTCCAAGAATGTTGGACATGCGTCATCTTTTTGTAACTCGTTTCCTGGAAGCTATAAGGCGGAGTGTATTCCCCGTTATCGCTATTGATTTCATGAGTTTTTCAACAGGTGCATGATAAGCTCCCTCTTCATGATCCTACTTTTCATATAACGAAGTCTGTAGCTGTTTATAATTACCCGACATTGTTTGACGTATTCATTGAAGTAGACTCATGTTGAGGTGGTATACGTAACTCTGTTCTCCCTGTAAGATTGTCGTTGGTCTGAAAACGGGTCGCGGCCATTTGCAAAAGGTATTTAGCATCTTCTGCTGATAAAATAACAGCCATTGCAAAAAGAGAGCAGCGGGGACTTCAGATTATGCTCCTGTCTAAAATTCAATTTCTCCTTTAAATGATGCAGATAATGTGTGTTGAGGGGATGGGTAGTGTTTCTTCATGAATGCTCGCGAAAGTATTTGAAGTATCGCCAGTGCTTTATAATTTACACAGGCTCCTGATCATTTTTAAATCGTGGTCTTAGTGTGTTTTATGATCGTCTCTCGTCATGAAACGATTTTTTCCAGCAAAAAATGAGGAAGTAGTGAGACCACACTATAAAATCAGGCTCTTTGAAACTGCCAACACTGGGATAACAATATTTCAAGAGTTTCGCAGATATAAATTAGCAGGATTAACAAAACAGCTTCATTTAACTTGGGCTGGCCCAGCGAAACCATTGATTCCTCACCGGTGGACAGTTTCTTCTCACACAATACAATAGTCTTCAGCATTCGAGTTCGTTCCACCACGTATTCGTGACACTTCACATGATAGTTGCCTATTCGAGCTGTCCGATCGAAGCGTCAGATGCCTTTCTGCCAGGTCCTCAGTCCCAAAGACATGCACCTCTGCCAGTCTATCCTGCGCAGCATCCTCTTCCAGGCCAGCCGCAGGACCCGGGGATTCCATCCGTGACTCGCGACGACCCTTGGTTTCCGGCAAGGTCTAATATCGTGCTTGCGATCGGGGAGGAACCCCTTGTCATCGATGCGTTCTACGCCTGCCCTGTCTGCAACCAGACCCGTGACGTAGACGTCCTCGATGAAGAAGTAGGGCACGTATCTCGAGTTCTCTTCCAGAAGCGACAGGGCGGCGCCTGACATGAGGTAAGCGGGCCCGTTTAGGTAGTCCGGGTACGTGGCGTTCGGGTATACCGACCTCGGTACGTACCACTTCCGGTAACGCCCACTCGCACTGCGGGACGGCCTCGACGCTGTCCAGAGCGTTCCCCATATCCTTAAGCGCGTCTTGTCTTCTGACAAGTGGTTCAGAGTGACGGCAAGGTCCCACACATTTAGAAGCACGTCGTCGTCGACCTTGAGCACGAACTCTGCTTCGGGGCAGTAGCGCTTAGTCCAATGCAACATCATGAGCGACTTGTAGGTCAGGTTTTGGTACGTGTCGAGGAAGGTACCTTGTACGATATCTCCGTGCAGCTTGTCTTCCTGGACGATACGTCTCTGAACAGCGCCGCTTCGAGGGCGTCCTAGGAGAAACAGAAGTCTGAAGCCCGCCATTTTGTTCACGACGCTTCCCCAAGTCTTTCGCACAGTGAAGCGGTGCTCGAAGTGATCACCTGCTGTGAACACTGTGATCAGAGCCAACGTCTCGTTGGCGTCATCCGATGGGTTGCAGACGTCGCTGAATTTAGATATTAAGTAGGAATAATCTGTTGTGGTTTCGGGGACGAAAGCACTGGTCCTTGTTACAGGGGAGAGCGTAAGGTACTTTGTCTGACGGCCAGGAGAGTGCATGTTGAAGGTGCTGGGGACCCGTGTCATGAAACCTCCTTGTATGTGCTGCAGCAGAGGCGCGTAATATACCTTGAGTAAAAATACAATCAAAACGAGTGCAATGAAGACACATAAGGTAAACTTCACTTTTGCTCTCTGCGCTGCCTTGATCCGTCTGCGACAGGAACCGAGGTGCACAGTCGTCCAGAGTGTACCGAGCATCGGGGTGTCCGCACACGAGTCGAGTTGTTGTCAGTGTCGCGGACGGGGCTAGAGGTATGACCTTGTTTTTCTTTCGACACGCCATCTGTCCAGACCGTCAGCATGCGTGAAGGAAAGGCGGCGGACATAATAGCGGCTAAGCGGATATCCGCAGTCTTCAAAATACAGTTTCAAAGGAGCGAATCGAGAACACCTGCGTGACACTTTTGACACGAATATCTAGCTTCAATAACGAGCGCTCAGAAACCGTTTTTTGAGCAGCAGTTGGAAACGCCGCCATACGCGTACTGTAATTGCAGAAGCACGCTCGGAACTATTTCAAGACGGAAAAGATGAAAGCGGTATCGAGGATGCATTTCTTACTGCCGTGTCGTTGAGTTGACGCTTTAAAGGTTTGAGGCGTGTGATGATGTAGTCCGTTTGCAACAACGGACAACCCTCATCTTTGCAGATCGTCGATATCATTAAGTGTGCCTTCCACACCGTAGATATTCTTGATTCCTGCTCGGTACCGCCATCTGATGCCGTTCTGTGGTGGTTCCCGCGTAAACGAGTAGTGTTAACATAATTCATTACGAAATACTGAAAGAGCTCTTGAGTTTACGGAAATTATTAAACTCCGGGTGGTCTCATATTGTGTTTTTCAACCCCAGAAAGGTGTTTGCCGGTGCCTATAGGTTTCAGATATGCCCTCCAAGCGGTTGCCTTGCGGTAAGGCACATTTCACTGGTTGTTGGTGTTGCTTTATTTTTAGAAGTTATTTTCCTTCGAATCTGACTTTATTTGTTGTTCTCTTTCTTTTTCGATTCGATGTATTGGGTCTCCATGGTACGGGCCTTCGGCCTCTCCGATACACCGCAGCCTTCGTCACGTACAGGTAATTATGCGGTTCCCATTAACCCAGAAGTATAGTCCGCAACTCCGGGCTCTGTACCGGCAATGCCTGAATGTTGTCATGAGCCTTCCGCTGCTTATTTCGGTGCAGAAGCTTACACAGACACGGCTACCTTCCCACGCGTTCAAAAACAGCCAGCATTACACCAACATCTCTGAATGTCGACGCTCAGGACGAGGGTGAGGCGCTGGAGCTCTGGGTCGTTCGTGGAGGTTCCACTTGACGTAGCAGGTATACGGGCACAAATCTTCACCACGCTTGCTTTGTCTCCGTTCTTCTCCCTGTCCGTGTGCGCGTTGCAGCAGTACGAAGTAATTCCAAGTCATCGAGGATGCAGCACTGTTTGGTAGAGCTCCAACTTCGGATACCGTCTACATACTTGAAGGTCGCGCCGAGGACTTTAAAGCTTCAAGCACTACGTGGTGCCAGTTGCCGTAAACCAGTTTCGCCACCTGCGTGTTTTTTGGAAAATAATTTTGCTCGATATTATTAGAAAAAATAAACTTCTTTGGTACTAAAAAGAGATGACTTAAATGAGCAGAATCGGCTCATGAGCACCAGCCGTTCAAAATAGTTCAGGAGTCGCCCTTCAAGCTTCCCATGTAGAGCCGCGCTCGCACAGGAGACATGACCACACGCTAGACGAGGTTAGATGAATGCGATGACGTCAGCTGAGCGCAGTTCCCGCACACATACTGAGCGGGAACTGCGCACATTCCCAGCAATTATGGACAAAAGCATTTTTGAGCTGGAAACCGTTTATAAACCCCGTTTTTTCATATTATGTAAGATTTCACTATAACAATCTGTTATATTCCGCGAAATCACCCGACAGAATCTTGTATTTTTTTCTTCTATTAACGATACCCGCCGCGGTGGCTCAGTGGTTAGGGCGCTTGGCTACTGGTCCGAAGCTCCCGAGTTCGAACCCAGCCGCAGCGGCTGCGTTTTTATGGAGACAAAACGCTAAGGCGCCCGTGTGCTGTGCGATGTCAGTGCACGTTAAAGATCCCCAGGTGGTCGAAATTATTCCGGAGCCCTCCACTATACGGCACCTCTTTCTTCCTTTGTTCTTTCACTCCCTCCCTTATACCTTCCCTTACGTCGCGGTTCAGGTGACCAACGATATATGAGATGGATACTGCGCCATTTACTTTTCCCAAAACCAATTATTATTATTATTAACGACTTCGCTATCGTCAAATGCGTTCCCCATTGGTTTTTTATGTCAGTCTTAACTATTCGATGCGATCGATGGAAACATTTTGAAAGGAAGATTTTGCTACATATGACAAGAATGGACCTTTACCTTCCATGTTCTCATAACAGTGTCTTAGAATTTTGCAATTTTCAAAATTCCTGTCCGAGAATGTTGGACATGTGAACAGACTGAGCACGTGAACTGACGCTAACAACGGGCCGTCTGCCAAGCAGCGTGTAGTGTTAATGACCACTTTTCCAGGGGCCATTGTGTTTGGCTCCGAGCCTCCATGGACGCGCAACCTTCGCGCGTATCAACCCTGGCCTGGCACACGTGTCAACATCTGCGTGACACGCGTCAGCGGTGTGCTCGTTGATGACGCGTCTGTGCTGGTCTGCGCTTGTTTTTGTTTGCGGCCGCGGCCGATGTGCGTTATACGCATCCCGATTCGCTCGCACGCGCCCTCTTTCGCCGCGACAAATCAAGCGTCGTCGGTACTTTGTTTATTATGCCCGCCACTCGACGAGCCGGATTGTTGATTCGTCGTGAACGCTTTCAAGTGCATGCGCCGAGACTCCGGCTGGAGGCTTTCAACCGGCCCTCACTTGTGAACAACCACGTAAGTTACTTCCCGGAAAAGATCCTTATGCTCTCTGTATGCGCATGTCGACTTCACCTCGATTTTGTTCACTTTTATTTGTTTTTGATTAAGGCTCCGTGAAACAATGCTTGCGGTCAGCAGTGTGGTGGAACTGGCTAAAGCTCACCATTGTCACGTTGTTCTCTCCGCTTTAGTTTGTTTTTTTGTTTATTCGTGAAGTATAACTTAATTTGTTTATTCTGGAGCTGTGGTTTATTTGGTGACGCTGTGGTTGACGGAAGCAGCGGTGAAGCAGCGGTGGTCCACCGTCGGTTAGGTTCAGCAGGGTCTCGCTTGGAGCGATGGCAATGCGGCTGGGTTAATGATTATCTTCCTCACAATTCATATCTTGAGTACGCCTGCACGGAGCACTACATGAGGGCGGCGTATGGAAGTCCATGAGCGAATGAGTTGTTCAATACTTGAAGCAGGAGGAGTCGGCATAGAGAAAATAATTCGTATTTTGTTGCTTGAGTAAAGAAAGAATGGAACTGAAAAATTGTTACGGCATGTGTATAGGTATAGGCAGGTCTCGATGATTTGATACGGAAGCAAAGGAGATGAACAAACGTCAAGAGGGAAGTTCCAATCGAAACGTAATAATGAGAATTGGTAAGAACTTTCTGGGAACGGCAGATGCAATGTAGTAATTTACGACGTGATAATGCGGATCAAGTCGCAATGCATATATATTTGTTGACTCATGCAAGCGAGCTAGTAAACAACACTAGTGTGTTCAATAGTTCTTTTTTATTAACCTTCTATTTTTCACCCCTGGAAAGCAGTGTTAGAGTGTACAGAATGCGCTTTTCTAGGGCGCAGGGACGTGCGAGTTATTGAGAATTTAAACCACCCCAGTAAGGTGGATGGCTTTCATTTGCCCGTCCATGAATGATCGCTGCCACCTAACAAAACTTCTTCTAGGAATGCTTCAGCAGCCATTCTGTTTACTTTCCAAGTCCTCGCAGAGGAAACTTGAGTACGTGACGGAACATCTAAATTTTACCCTTGTATCCTGTACTGGTGCAAATCCTTACGCGCAGCCTCCTGCGAAGCACGGTGTTAGAATACGTTAACGGCAGCGTTTCGAAATGCTCGTAGCGCAACGAATTTTACCAGGCTTTCACACTCTTTCAAAGCTTCGCCGCTAGCCCATGGCTGAACATAACAACGCAGCATTTGCCTGAGCGCTTGTTAGCTTTCCCGAATGACCTTTCACTCTTAACATAAATAGCTTTTTTAAAAGTCATCCCTGGTGATGTCATGAATCACGCCTGAAAAAAAAAAAACTGAAAATACCCATGTGGAATGCAGCTCGCAACTGCTGCAGAAATGTATTATCGCAGATCGCCCGTGCAATTCAGTGTGTTCTATCAGAGAGAGAGAGAGAGAGAGAGAAGCACTTTATTTTCACCCGTCAGAGAGTATGGGTGATGGGTGAGACGCAGCTCCCCTTTCACCGTCTGCCTCCCCCCTAGACGACAGCCGGAATCAGTTGACTTCCGGCGGCGGCCTGGGCATGACCGATGACTTGTCGCTGTACTTGTTCTTCCTGGCTATGGAGGGAGGATTCCCATGACTCTCTGTTTCCATGTCGACCATTTAGCGCTGGGCAAGCCCACAGCATGTGATTTAGGGTCGCTATGTCTTCACAGTTTTTGCAAATTGGAGAGTGCACCTCAGGATGCCATTTGTGTAGGACATACGGGTTTGGAAAAGTACCCGTCTGCAGTTTTCGCCAGATTACTTCTTCCTTCTTTGTGAGAGATGTATGGGGGGGAGGCAGGGTTCTCCTCCCCATTCTGTAGTGTTCTAGAATTTCACTGTAAGTGATTAAGTGTCGCTATTTGGACAGGGAGTATTCTGCCTGCGCTGGGGCCCGGTGTGTGAGTGCTCGGGCGACCTCGTTGGCGATCTCGTTCCCTGTGAGTCCACTATGGGCGGGTGCCCATATTATGCTAACTAGGTCGTTAGGTACGTTCTCCTTGCCTGCTTGCAGAATTTTGCCGGCCTCTTTGGACACTTGACCGTTGTCATAGGCTTTGATTGCAGTTTTAGAATCGGTGATGATAATTCTAGTTGATGGGTTTGTGATTGCCAGGGCAATCGCCGCCATCTCTGCCTCCTCTGGTGAAGAGTGTCTTACGCTACAGCCTGAGATTAGCTCGCCTTTGTCGCTCACTACTACTGCAGCGTAGTGGCCTTCTGGGTACTCTGCCGCATCGGTGTACACAACCCCTTGTTTTTGGAGGAGGGAGCTTTGGAGTCTTTGGACTCTGCTTCTCCTGCGTTCCTCGTTGTGTATGGGGTGCATGTTTCTTGGGATGGGGGGTATGCTTAATTTGTTGGCAATCTCTTTGGGGATGGTGGTTATCCCCTCTCGTGATTCTGGGTTTTGGTAGCCCAGTTTCCTAAGGATGGATCTGCCCGTTTTGCTGCCAGTTAGTCTGACATATTGTGCCGTGAGTTTAGCCTCGCACATTTCCTCTAGTGTGTTCGACACTCCTAGGTGGAGGATCGTCTCGGTTGATGTGCACGCTGGTAAACCTAGGGCAGTTTTTACCCCTTTCCTGATGAGAATGTCTACCTTGTCTCTCTCTGCTTTAGTTGTCTTTAGGTACGGGATAGCGTGGGTGATTCGGCTAATAATGAAAGAATGAACAAGCCTAAGTAGGTTCGCCTCCTTCATCCCCGCGTTTTTGTTTGCTATCCTCTTGAGAAGCCTGCATGTTTGGTTGGTCGTGGCTTCAAGTCGGTTTATTGTTTCGGTGTTTCTCCCATTTTGTTGTATCCACATACCCAGTATCCTGATCTTGTCCACCCTTGGGACCGGGGTGTTGTTGACCAGGAGCTGGGTGGGATTAACCTGCTGCTGGCTCATGATTAGCATCTCCGACTTTTCCGGTGAGCACTTTAGCCCTATGGGTCTCAGATAGCTTTCCGTTTCCCATATTGCCCTTTGTAGGGTGTCTTCTATTTGCCCATCGCTCCCCCCTCTGTCAACCCAAAGGGTGAGGTCATCAGCGTAGAGAGTGTGGCAGAGGCCCTCTAGCTTTCTGAGTCGTTCTGGCAGCCCGATCATTGCAATGTTAAAAAGAATAGGAGAGAGCACCGATCCCGGCGGTGTTCCCTTGTTGCCTAGCATAATGTTTTTTCTTATTGTGCCCCCGATTTCTATGTTTACCGTTCGGTCCGTGAGGAAGCTTTTGATATAGTTATATAGCTTGAGTCCTACATTTAGGTGATTGAGGTGCGACAGGATCGCTTGGTGTTTGACGTTGTCAAACGCTTTGCTAACGTCAAGCCCCACTATGACTCTCGAGTCGCTAGTCTTCCTTTCCAATACTTGTTCTTTGATTTGTAGCATGACATCGTTTGTGGACAGTTGTTGTCTGAATCCGACCATGCTGTCTGGGTAGAGTTCCTTACCTTCCAAGTGTCCGTTGAGCCTATTCTGTATGACGTGCTCCATGAGCTTGCCTGCACAGGAGGTTAACGATATTGGCCTAAGGTTCTCAAGTTTGAGTTCTTTTCCAGGTTTGGGGATGAGGACTAGATTTGCTGTTTTCCACTCCCCGGGTATCTCCCCCTGTTCCCAACACTTTTGAATGAATGCTGTTAGTTGCTGGAAGGAGTCGTCATCAGAGCTATCTGGTTTTGCTTCTTGCTTCGTCGCCTTCCTATTCTTGCAAGGTTCTCCGGATGTCGAAGGATAAGATGCCTGCCTAACTGAGTGGCCATGCTCGCAGTAGACGCTCATGAATTCACAGGTACAACTTATTACACTCGAACCGGGACCTCGCGTGGAAACCATGCACGTATTGTGCACAGGCTGTTGTCTTCTCATCCGCCGCGGTGGCTCAGTGGTTAGGACGCCCGGCTAATGATCCGGAGTTCCCGCGTTCGAACCCGACCGCGGCGGCTGCGTTTTTATGGAGGAAAAACGCTAAGGCGTCCGTGTGCTGTGCGATGCCAGTGCACGTTAAAGATCCCCAGGTGGTCGAAATTATTCCGGAGCCCTCCACTACGCCACCTCTTTCTTCCTTTCTTCTTCCACTCCCTCCTTTATCCCTTCCCTTACGGCGCGGTTCAGGTGTCCGCCGATATATGAGACAGATACTGCGCCATTTCCTCTCCCCAAACCAATTATTATTATTATTATCCCAGCTCACGGGCATACAGTGGATAGCATATCCTCCTACCGACGGAGCCTTGCATGAAGTATGCATTATACTTGTCGTGTGTACGCCAGGGCCCTTCGTTTACAGCCTTCATATATTTCCGGAAATCGGGGGTGAAAATCGGGTAACACTTTTTGAGAACAAGTGCGGCTATAGATTTTATTATTAAAAACAAATCCAGAATTTTCGTTTTTTTGAGGTTATTTTTTGCTTCAGAAGATAATTTATTACGGGCGCTTAATTTTGTGCGGGACACAAAATCCTGTATATTTTGCTGACAATTTTCGTAAACAGTATAGAACTGACAGGTCTACCAAATCGAATATTTATCTTTTTTTTTTCGCTATTGTTACAATTATTTTGCCGCGCAGACAATATCATCTCCTGCGCAGCTCTTCAATGCTCGCACAAGACCTGTCTTTCTTTGTGCACTACCGAAATGTTTAACCTCAAGGCGACCACTTTAAACCCATAAAAGCCTTAGAGCAGGACATCATTAGAGTAGGTAGCGCTTGACAGAGTGATGATAAAAAGGCGTCTTGTCAGTAACCGTGTTACGGCTTGTCACTCAATAAGTATTTTTCGACGTTTTCCTCAAATTAAGCCCCGTTTTGAATAATAAGAGCTAATGAGATTTTAAAAATTATGGGCTAACGCAAAAAATTATTGCAGTAAATACAAGACATCGACAAACTTTTGTGTTGTTTCTTCAGTTTTGTCTGCTGTAAAACTAAAACTATTTTCTCTAAAAGGTACTTTTTCTGTAGAAATCGGGTTCAACTAAAAAATTGGGTGCAAAAACCGGTTAAAATGAGATTTTATTCGAAAGCGAAGAGCCCTTTGTATAGAGTGTACCGTTATGAAGCTACCAGGGCTCTTTAGGTTACGCAGGTGAGTTTGGAAATAAATTGTTATTCAGGTTATACTTGTAGCACGGACGCGAATGTGAGTCCACTAAAATCTGGCCCTGAGGCTCTTGAATGCATTTCTACACTGAAAGGAAAAGCAAACAAACTTGTGCTTGTAATTTCAATGTGGGCCCCTATATCGCTAATGAAAAGCGGCATCGCTTTTTATTAGCAATTAACCCCTGGATGACTGCATTTCGAACGCTGCATGCTGCAGCTACTCACCTCTGGAGGCCTTGACCGCTTTTGATGGCAGATCGACCGCCGCCTAGCGCGCCTCAGGATCTACGCGCCATTGTTGTGTCAGCTGAGCTCTGTGAGTTTCACAACTGAGGCAAGGCCGATGGCCTGAATGAGGAAGCCGGGCTGCAGTGAAAGAGGGGAGGGGAGAGAAAGCGGGTGGAGAGGTTATTATTAATATTGTTTTGTCATCAGCCTGACTATGCCCACAGCAGGGCAAAGGCCTCTCCCATGTCTCTTCAGTTAACGCTGTCTACTTTGCTCAGCTGCGGCCACCGTATTTCCGCAGACTTCTCATTCTCATCCGCCCACCTAATCTTCTGCGCCCTCCTGCTACGCTTGCCTTCTCTTGGTACCTACTCCGTTACCCTTAAGGACCAGCGGTTATCTTGCCTTCGCATTGTTACAGCTGTCATTTTTCTTTCCATAGCTCGCTGCGTTGTACTTAACTCAATCTGAACCCTTTCCGTTAGCCTCCACGTTTCTGTTATTGAGGGTTGATGCCGTCGTAAATATTCCTTTTACTGATGGAATACACTCCTGGTGAGTCCCAGAAAAGCCAACTGAGGTATAGTAACACGGCCATTGTGTTCAATCGTGTCGTAAATTTTGATTTATATACCATTCCTCTTAGAGAAACTGCGAGTGACGACGACAGCTTTAGAGTGGCGAAGCGCTATGTCATCGCCAAATCAGCAAACGCGAGAAAGGCACCATTTACGGTTACAAAAAAAAATAAGCACAGAAATAATTGTTACAAATGAGAGGAAAGAAGAAACATCTGACTAAGAAAACATTTTCTTGGGGCAACATGCAATAGGTAAAAAATGTAAGGAATAAGGAAATGGTCCCTTTTATCTTCCGCAGAAAAACGAGAGCTAGTATTTTTTTCTAGTGTAAAAGACTAAACAAAATTTCAGTTTTGGAACTACTTAAAGAAATGGTATGAAATTTATCAATAACGTACCTCGAACGCATAAATTGGCGCACAAATGAACTTACCTAAAACGCATCAAAATAAGACCCAATTTTTTCCCCGAACTTCCAAAAATCAATAAAACCGTTCAGTGAACAACCCTGCTTTTATATATAGTTGTATATGTGTGTGAATTGATATTTTAAAATAATTAGAAAAGTGTTATATATATGCATTTATTCATTTATTTACACTTTATCCTGCAGCGCCAGCATGTTACAGCAGGGAAGCGGGCATCATAGTGCAGTAGATAATATGAGATTACACAAAGCAGATATTCCTTGTCGAAAAATTACGTTAATAAAAACGTAATAAATTTCCAAACACGTCTCATGGACAAAAAAGAGAAAATAGTGGATTTACATTTCATTCAATAAAGAGACAAAAGTGTGGCTGCTTGCACCGTCCACATTCGCTGGCAGCGCATTGCATTCAGAGATTGTTTTTGGGAAAAGGAATTTAATGTAATTAGCCTTGCAGTTAATTTCGCGAATCTTGTTTTCATAGTCCCTTCTGGCCGAACGGTAGTGAAGAGGTTGAATGTATTTGTGCCTCTCAATTTAAGTAAAATAATATATCGAGTGCATCAGCTTGAGCCCGATTTTATTTCACCTTTTTACCAATGGTCCCCGTGCGATACCATTCTTAATGTCAGTAACGCTAACTTCTCTTGAATATTGTTAAGATATGAACCTGGCTGCCCGGTATTGTATACGTTCTCAATTCTCTATTAGATAATGTTGGCGTGGGTTCCATACGAAACTGGTGCATTCAACGTGAGGCCTTACCAGTGCCTGGTAAGCTGCAAGTTGCAATAAAGGGGGAGTGCTACGAAGCGTTAGGGCTACTAAGTTAAGCATTCCACTTGCTTTATTGGTTATCCCCATTGATGGGCTGATTGAATTTGATACCTTTGGTGATTAATATCTTATGCCTAATTTTGCACACTTTTCTAGTATACTATTTCCAATCGTATAAGAAGGTACTTACCTTAACTTTAAAAAAAAGTGATTTTATTGCTTTTGTTAGTGATAAGAGCTCCCGAAATTGGCACCTTACGGTTATGTGGTCTAATTCTTCTTGCAAGATTTCTGTACCGCAGCTACTTGACAAAACCCGGTAAACTACTTAATTGTCGGTGAAGAATCTAATATCAGAAGATATATTGCCTCTGATTTCATTGATATTTATTAAGCACTGCAAGGGTCCAAGAACAGATTCCTGTGGAACGCCAGATGTCACATTTATGTTATCCGACTTACTGCCACCTACAACCACGCACTGTTTTCTTTCATCAAGATAGTATTATACCAAAATTAAGTTTTCCATCAGTTCGTAGGTCCTTCATCCTAAATTTGAAGAGCTTGTGTGAGACGCAGTGGAATGCTTTTCGAAAGTCTAGGAAACGGCTTTTGTTTCTAATCCGTTTTCGAAAGCCATGCCTACATCGTGGAAGACTGGCAGTAGTTGATTGGAACAAGATACACCGTTTCTAAACCTACGTTGATTTCGAAAAAAGTAAGTATTCAGTTTTAAATTCTTGGTTATATTACTGTACAGAATATGTTGGAATATATAACAGGACACGGAACACAACGAGTTAGGCTTATAGTTTACTACGGATGAATTAAACGTCATTTATGAACACTGCGACTACATAGGTTTTTTTCCATTCTCTAGGGAGTATACTCCTACTTCAAGTGTTTATTCAGAATATCTTCGTTCCAGATGACGCAAGCGCTGTTCGAAGTGTCTATTTGGTGGCAATTCATAAAATAAATCAAATAAACGCACATTGTAACATTTTAATCTGGACTTCATTGCTCAGAGTTATTTGCAGTTCTGAGCACCACTCAACAGGTCTCGTCTTTGCCTCATTTATGTTAAACGGATTCCATATCGAACTTTACCATTATCGACAAAACGACCTACAAAGAATTTGCTTTTAATAATAACCATGAGCACGCATGTCCTCTGGAAGGCCGAGTTAGGGTTATTACACAAAAGGGCAAAAACACAGTGAAGAGCAACAGGTCATGTAGAAACGGTGGATAAAAATTTCAAATGTGTGCTTTGACAATGTGTTTGATTTTGTGAGGAATAAATTAAAATATTGCCACCCTGCTCACATTCTGCGAGTGCCGCCATGCGGCCGAACGGCATGGCTGGGCATCTAACGTAGCAAACATCTAACGTAGCAAATAAACTTTGCGGTAATGCGTACACTGGTGAAAGGAACCAGGGCGTTCGTTCTAGAAACCATGTTTCCATAGAAAACCCAACTCCAACCGCAAATAGGAAAGCAGTAGAGAGAGGTTTGCGAAGGAGTAGAGAGAGAAAACGAAATGGGGAGGGGAATGCAGAGATCGCATCGCATGCGGCTGCAGCAGTCAACTTTCAGCGTTAAACATAATAAGGTTGCGTTTGTTAAGGGAGTGATAGCATCTCCTGCTTCGAAGACCTCCCCCCTCCTTCCTCACACACGCAGATCTTCCTTACCCCGGTGTCTTGACCATGATAGCAGCCACAAGGGTGTTCATCTTGCTCGGCTTCGTCGCAACAGTTCCAGGTTAGTACCAACACAATGCCTTTGATTCTTCAAGAAAAGTGCCGGAGATATTGTTTGGGGACGAATAAATGTGAATGATTAGAAACAAATAAAGCAGGTAAATAATTAAAAGGATTGAAAGCGCTTGCTTTTATTTTTTATCGTTTACGAGCGAATATAGACTCAAGGGTAGGGAAATTAGGGGCTGTGCTCGTTTGCTGTAGAGTCACACGTAATTCAATGGAGGAAAACAAAACTGCGGAGGGAGAACCAGGTACAGCGAATTTGAAGCTTATGCATAAAAATAAAAGGGAGGAAACTGACCCCGCTTGATGGCCGTCGGGGTGTTTCATTGGCCCGATCCAACACACGGCACACCTAAAGAGAGAAAAAGTTAAGAGAGCGGCTTCAAGAAGGCTTGTCATGCGGAGGCCAGCTCACGATAGGTCCGTTCGATTCGCGTGCTCTATACCAACTGGTTCACAGAGTGCTGCACTTCGCCGCTCGTTTCAGGGGATGCAAAAACATGGCACCCTCGGCACGACGTTATTCGTTTCAAACAAGTACATCAGACGTCGTGAAGGTCTAGTTCAGGAAAAGCTGAGGAAAGCTGTGCCTCTTCTGAGCGGTCAGTGCCGAAATCGTGCAGATCGTGCCGCTGCCATTGATGCAGACGATGCTTTGCGCATTGTGATAAACGTCGAACGGACACAAGTTATTCCGCTGGTCGACGGGAACAGTGGCCGAGTTCGCCACGCAAACGGCTATGCGTACTCGATGCCAGGTTTAAAAAGCGAACGCGTACATTCAGCATGATGCACGTCGGCACTTCAGTCGTGCTCAGTAAAAGAACGTACACGCGTGCCGTGGGGTGCACATGCATCGAGGCTGGCAACACTCATTTGGATGCGCTGTTTCGAAATTCTCCACGCGGTTCGGGACGTTGGTGGCCGGTGACGTGGGTGGCCTGCCCGCAGCTGGCTGCAATTTGTTGGCGACGCCAAGCCTAGCAGACGACCAAACCTGCGCTCGACTATTCGTTTTGGAAGCAGCGAGTGCCAAGCTGCACGTGAAGTGCCGGAACTGGCGCTGCTCGCTCGAGGCGACACCGCAGAACTTTAACGAACTGGTGAAGCAAGTGGAGCCAAAAAGAACATACATGATATAACTTGCCAGTTGGTAATTCCTGACAGCGAGGAACACAGCACAGTTTTGTAGTGATAGCTACATTACGGTAACATTTCGAGCTTTCAGCATGGCGGCGCCGCCACCGGCGGCAGCGCAGCGCTGTGGCTGGTCACGTGGTGACGTGGTTCGTCACGTGGTTGGTCACGTGACCAGCCATCGGGCATCTGTAGCTATCGCGGCACTCCAGGTTAAACCAGAGCTAAACCACCACAAATTTTTTTTGACGCGGTGAAAGAAAAGACGATGATGTCAGACTGCGTCAAAACATTGCACAGGTTGTGTTCCCCGCTGCTTTTATGACGATGGTCCGAAATTTTCTTTCCTCCACGCGTGAGGAAAGGAAATGGCGCAGAGCGGCTGGAATGAAATAATATTCCCGTAATTTTTATTTCCCGCTGTTTTCCTCTCTCACTGTGAGGTGACACAATAAGACGAAAAAAAATTGGAGAGGAAATTTAAGCTCCGCGTTAAGGGTATGCCGCAATAGCGTTGTGGGCTAGGCTTTCAATTCTGAGCAGGTTGATACCTTTGAAGGAATTTTTCAATTGTTTCAATTCTTTACTTGATCACTTACACAGACTAAATCTTCTAAAGCATTGACTTTTCATTCTGAGCATTTTGACACCTTTCAACACTTTTTCAATGTTTCATTTTTTCATCATTAATTTTAAATCAATTAGGATGATTTCTTTAACTCGTCGTCACCTATCACACACACCAGTCAGTCATCAATCACTAGAACCACAAATTAGCACGATACAATTTTTTTTTACGTAGGCCCCGATTTTTTCTGACACGCGGTGCCGACTACGCCGACGGCTTTTCGACCTAACGATCTGTATACAATATCGGCCGCCGCGATGGCTCAGTGGTTATGGCGCTCGGCAACTGACCAGAAAGACGTGGCAACGTGGGTTCGATCCCGACCGCGGTGGTCGCATTTCGCTGGAGGCGAAATTTTAGAGGCCCGTGTGCTGTGCGATGTCAGTGCACTTTAAAGAACCCCAGGTGGTCGAAATTTCCGGAGCCCTTCCCTACGGCGTCCTTTATAGCCTGATTCGTTTTGGGACGTTTAAAACCCTTAAACCATAAACCAAACTGTATATGCCGTCGCGTGAAAGGGTATATGGGCATAATTAATCCGCGCAATTCGTGGGTTTCTCACCGGCTTCAACGCAGGCTACGGATGGAATCCCGACCGTTCGCGGCCCGTGCCTTCTTCCGCGGACATGGACGACTGTTGTCGCGGTCCCAGCGGCTGCTGCCGGGACGGCTACCGCTGCGAACCCAACTACCGGACATGCGTGCGCGTGGGCGTTGAGCCCAGGCCAGGCGGACCCAGCAGGGTTCTCCTGGTGCCCGTGGTAACCAGGCGGCACCAGGGAATCTCTTCCCAAGGATCCGTGGTGTCCAGTGCGGGTACGCTATAGCTGTCAATTCGATGTGTTTCAGAGAAAAGTTTCCTAACGACATCGCGAATGCTCTGGACAAGCTCTGGTCATGGGCACAGCCTTGGTAAAATACTGCTTAACTTGTCTTTGCACTGCACTAGCGTTTTCGCCCTCGCCTCATGGTTGTTTTGCGGTGCACACTTGCGCTTGATATGTGTAAACGGCGGCGCTGCTTTCAGAAAATGTTCAGATGCTGTACTGCTTTGCGTTCACTCCTTCCAACTTCCTGTGTTCTTTATGCTTCTTCGGGCTTATCATTATCTCATCTTGTCCTGCTGGCCGCCGCGGTGGCTGAGTGGTTGCGGCGCTCGGCTGCTGGCCCGAAAGACGCGGGTTCGATCCTGGCCGCAGCGGTCGATTTTCGACGAAGGCGAAATTCTAGAGGCCCGTGTACCGTGCAATGTCAGTGCACGCTAAAGAATCCCAGGTAGTCGAAATTTCCGGAACCCTTCACTACGGCGTCCCTCATAGTCTGAGTCGCTTTGGGACGTTAAACCCTCATAAACCTAAACTTAAATCTTGTCTCGCTGATGCTTCTGGTAGTTCAAGGGAAGTGTTTCCACTAAAACCTAATGCACGAAAATAAAACTGGGATTAGTTTTCTATTCGAAGTTCCGGTCTCAAAACCCACGCTCGACTTCCTGTCCCACAGGCGGAACGACAGGAGACTGCGGAGGAAGCGGCCGCTACTGCTGGGACCACGACCGCTGCTGCCACATTTCCCAAACCGGGGCCCACCTTCCGACGGGAGCCCACCCGACCACGGTCTGCTGCACGCGAAGCAGCAGCCGCCACTGTCCCCGCATCCGCGGCTGCCACAATCCGCAGGGCGTCCACACGTCAGCCGGCGTCTACAACGCACCTGGCCACCACCAACCCCACTCCGTGCATCGAGGCTCGTCGGGTTTCAACTGGGACCGAGAACAGCTCATGATGCAGAGGCACACACTCGTGCCTTCCTCGGCGACCGCCGGGCTGCAGTCGGGTCTCGGGGTATTTGTCCTAACCTCACTCTGCGTGCACCGCCGACAGTAACTGTGTTCTGTGAAGTCTGCACGTTGGTCCTAAAGGTTTTGTTGTGCATGGCATATTTATAACTCGAGACACAGGAAGGTGATGTTCGTTGGTCGCACACTGCTTAAAGCAGTCACAAGAGGGGCACGAAGGCCGCGTTGTCGGTCATAATCACACCCAACGATTCTGGACAACAGCATTTTTGGACGGAAACGAGTTTATGAACTCATTTTTTTTTCATATACTGCAAGATTTCACTGTAACAATCAATATATCTGCAGGTCTCCCGTCAACAGGCTTTATTTTTTTGCTATTGACGTTTTTGCTGCCTTCAAAAGCGCTCCCCACTTTTTTTCTATAGTAGCCTTAACTGCTCGATGCTAGTGATGGCAACACTAAAAAAAAAACATATTGCTACATATCAGAAAAATGGACCATTGCCTTCAATGTTTTTATGGCCATGCCTTAAAATATTTCAATATTAAAAATTTTTATCCAAGAATGTTGGACATGTGTTCGGAATTCGTTTCCCGCCTCAAATACCGATGAGATTGTGCCTGCCTGAAAACGCAGATGCGGGAAGAGTGCATGGAATCCCGCGGTAACAGAGTCGCAGCCTGGTGAAACCTTCGGAAGATATCATGAGGAAGGCAGAAATGGCTATGACGTTATTTTTTGAGAGCCACAAGAGGAATACTACCTCACAGGTCAACTAACGCAGTTTCTGGCCGTTGCTAATGGGTGCCAGGGCATGTTGGCCTGCATAATGACTGCACTGCTCATCCGGACAAATTCTTCTCATTCGTTTACAAGCCCTTTCTTGTTTACTTGAATCTGCTTCCTGAAGCCACAACAGCACTTCTTCCAAAGCAACTGCAACGCAGTTTCTAGCTTAAGGTGACCGGACAAGATGGCCATCTGAACCACATGGATTCCGCCACGCTTTTCGTTCGCGCCGCGGGAGTGTAGTGAAAGGGCCTCTCCTGTTTTTTCCCTCCTTCTATAGGAGACGCATACGAGGTCAGAACAAAAACTGAAAAGTCGATCTCGGAGGCTCGCGGAAAGGCAAGATGGCGGCAGCGCTATCAAGCACTCACGATGACAGACATCTATTTTTGGCGTTCAGTTGAGCAGCAAGGCGAAGATTTCTTTGCGTAAGGTGAAACCGCTGAAAGCCTCGAACTCTTTTTCAGCTTCAGTAGAAAGCTCTGCGAACATTCAGGGTGAGCATCAGCGCTTTCAGCAACAGAATACATGGAGGGAATCTACGCTTGTGCGGCCACCCTTCAGTGACAGAATTTATCCGGAGAGCCCTGCCTTGTGCGGGAAGCTTACTTGCTGTAATTTTGAAGCGAAAGCTCCACTACGCTAGGTTTTCTAGAGGGCAGCGTCAGTGCAGTCACGTGACAGGTGTCACGTGGCAGGTCATGCGACCTACTGTCGTCATCACAATCTGCCCACCGTGGCAGGTGGCAACTGCCCCATCGAGAATTTCATCGACGCGTTACAGAAAATTCGTTCGGCAGTGTGTGTGGCGTTTGTGAACGTAGCCATGCCAAGGAAGCTTTCGCTTCTCACCAGGGTTAACCAAAGTATAAACCACAGCTATTTTTTTGTTTTCCCAATCTTAAGTTTTATGTATATTAAGCCGGAGTTGTACGGTGACCAGGTGATCCAAAGAAAATCATCACGTTCTTCTAGTGTCACCGGTACCGAAATAAACAAACACCTTTTACCACTGTGTTCAATGCATCACTGCTCTGTGGTCGAGAATATAGTTAGGGCACCTGTTCTGCCCTGCCGAGAGATGGTGCTTTGGCTACTGTGCCCCCATCATGGGAAGCCTGAACACGAAGATTTATTGCTGCTCACAGGGAGTATATGTACCCATTTAGAGGAGCCGCCCCCTTGCTCTCAGCGCCATCTGGTGACAAAGAAGCCAAACACAAGTGGCGATCACTACAACACCAGGTACTTAAATGCTTCCAGCCTGATGCTCATGCACGCAACAAAATATTCCTAGTTTGAGTGTGATGCATTTACTGGTTTCATCCTTCAGATGAAACCAGTAAAGGCAATGCCACTGATTGGACGCCGAGGAAACAAAGAATGTTATGAATGACTGTACGTGACATGGGCGATCACACTATGCCGGGTTT